>VHKM01000552.1:0-129899 GCA_007210695.1 Neogobius melanostomus
CGGACTGAGGACGGAAACACAAACGGACTGAGGAGAAACACAAAACGACTGAGGAGGAGGAACACAAACGACTGGAAGAGGAAACACAAACGACGATGAGGAGGAGAAACACAGGAACGAGACGAGAGGAAACACAGGAACGAGATGACGGCAGAGGAACAGTCGAGCGAGACGAGGAGGAAACACAGGAACGAGATGAGGAGGAGGAAAACACAGGAGCGACGAGAGGAGGAAACCACAGGCGAGACGAGAGGAACACAAGAACGGATTGGGGGAGGAAACACAGGAGCGAGAGAGGAAGAAACAACAAACGGACTGAGGAAAAACACAAACGACTGAGGAGGGAAACACAAACGACTCTGAGGAGGGAACACAAACGGAAGAGAGGAAAACAGGAGCGGGACGAGGAGGAAAACAACAGGAGCGAGACGAGAGAGGAACCCACACAAGGAACGAGATGAGGAGGAGGAAACACTAGGAGCGAGACGAGGAGGAGGAAACACTAGAGGAACGAGCGAGGAGGAGGAAACACAGGAACGAGGCCGGGAGGAGGAAAACACAGGAACGAGGCGAGGGGAGAGGACCAGGAACGAGACAGGAGGAAGGAAACAGGAGCGAGACGAGGAGGAGGAAACACAGGAACGAGCGAGGAGGAAACACCAGTAACGGTATGAGGAAAGCAACACAAACGACTGAGGAGGAAACACAAACGACTGAGGGAGGAACACAAACGCTGAGGAAGAAACACAACGACCTTGAGGAGGAAACACAGAAACGAGACGACGAGGAAAACACAGGACGAATGAGGAGGACGAAACACAGGGACGAGACGACAGGAAAAACACAGGAACGAGATGAGGAGGGAAACACAAACGACTGAGGAGAAAACACAAAACGGACTGAGGAGGAAACACAAACAACTTGAGGAAGAAACACAAACGACTCTGAGGAGGAAACACAGGAACGAGACGACGGGAAACACAGAAACGAGACGACGAGGAGAAACACAGAAACGAGACGACGAGGAAACACAGGAACGAGACGGAGGAGGAAACACAACGACTGAGGAAGAATACACAAACGACTGAGGAGAAAAACAACGACTGAGGAGGAAACACAAACGACTGAAGGAGGAACACAAACGACTGAAACGAGGAAACACGAGGAACGAGCGAGGAGGAAAACACAGGAACGCAGACGAGAGGAAACACAGGAACGAGACGAGGAGGAAACAGCAGAACGAGACGAGAAGAAACACAAAACGACTCTGAGGAAGGAAACACAACGACTGAGGAAGAAACACAAAACGACTGAGGAGGAAACACAAACGACTGAAGGAAGAAACACAAGAACGAGGGCGAGGAGAACACAGGACGGACGAGGAGGAAACAACAGGAACGATATGAGGAGGAAACACAGGAAGCGAGGCGAGGCAGGAAAACAGGACGATCTGAGGAGAAACACAAACGACTCTGAGGAGGAACACAAACGACTGAGGAGGAAAACACAAACGACTCTGAGGAGGAAACACACGAGACGAGGAGGAGGAAACACAGGAGCGAGGATGAGGAGGAGGAACACAGGAACGAGCGAGGAGGAGGAAAACACAGGAAGAGGCGAGAGAGGAAAACACAGGCAACGAGACGAGAGAACACAGAACGAGATGAGGAGGAAACACAGGAGCAGAGCATGAGACGGAAACACAGGAACGAGACGGAGGAAACACAGACGATCTGAGGAGGAAACACAAACGACTGAGGAGGGAAACCACAGAACGACTGAGGCAGGAAACACAAACGGACTGAGGAGGAAACACAAACGACTGAGGAGGAAACACAGGAACAGACGACAGGAAACAGGAACGAGATGAGAGGAAACACAGGAACACAGAGGAGGAAAACAGAACGAGACGAACGAGGGAAACACCAGGAACGAGACGAGGAGGAGGAAACACGGAACGAGACGAGAGAGGAGGAAACACAGGAACGAGAGAGGAGGGAGAACACAGGAACGAACGAGGAGGGGAAACACAGGGAACGAGACGAGGGGAGAAACACCAGGAACAGCGAGAGAGGAAACACAGAACGATGACGACGACAGGAACACAGAACGAGACGGAGGAGGAAAACACCAGAAACGGGACTTAGAAACACGAGAACGAGGCGAGGAGAAACACAGGGAACGAGATGAGGAGGAAACAACAGAACGAGGCGAGGAGGAAACACAGGAACGAGTGAGGAGAGAAACACAGGAACAGACGCGGAAACAAGGAAACTAGACGGGAGGAAACACAGGAACGAACGGAGGGAAACACAGGAACGAGACGAGGGGAAACACAGGAACGAGACAGGAGGAAACACAAACGACTTGAAGGAGGAAACACAGAACGACTGAGGGAGGAAACCACAAACGATTGAGAGGAAACACAAACGACTGAGAGGAAAACACAGGAACGGACGGGAGGAAAACAGGAGGAACGAGACGAGGAGGAACACAGGAACGAGACGAGAGGAAACACGAGGAACGAGGCGAGGAGGAAACACAAAACGACTGAGGAGGAAACAACATAACGACTTGAGGAGGAAAACACAACGGACGGGAGGAAACACAAACGACTGAGAGGAAACACAAACGAGCGAGGAGGAGAAACACGGAGCGAGATGAGGAGGAGGAAACACAGGAACGTAGGCAGTTAGCGAGGAAACAAAACGAAGGAGAGAAAAACAAGGAGCAAAGACTGAGGAGGAACACAATACGACTGAGGAGGAAGACACAAACGACTGAGGAGGAAACACAAACGATCTGAGGAGGAAACACACATAGGCAACGAGGCGGGAGAGGAATCACAGAGGAACAGACGGGAGGAACAAGGAGCGAGACGACGAGGAAACCACGGAACGAGACGCCAGGGGAGAAACAGGAACGAGCGAGGTAGGAAACACTAGGTAACGAGTACGAGGAGGAGGAATCACAGGAACGAGACGAGGGAGGAGGAATCACAGGAACGAGCATGCGGAGGAGGACAACACAACCAGGACGAGATGAAGGAAACAACCCAGACGACACGAGACCGCGAGGCAAAACAACAGGAACGAGACGGGGGAGGCGAAACACAGTTTAACGATACGAGGAGGAGGAAACACAGGAGGGCGAGGAGGAGGAAACACAGTGAGCGAGGCGGAGGAGGAGGAAAACAGGAACGAGCGGGAGGAAGGAAAACAGTACGACGACGACGAGAGGCAGGAAAAACACCGGAGGACACGACGCGAGGAGAGGAAAACCACCAGCGAAGAGGCGAGGCGAGGAGCGAAACACACCAGGAACCGACGCGAGGAGGAAGAAACACGAGGAACCGAACCAGCAGGAGGGGAAACACAGGAACGAGATTCGCAGGAGGAGGAACAACACAGAACGATGGCGAGCGAGGAGGAAAACAGGAACGATGGCTGAGGTGGAGGAAACAGGAACGAGGCGAGGAGGAGGAACACAGGAACGAGGCGAGGAGGAGAAACACAGGAACGAGGCGAGGAGGAACACAGGAACGAGATGAAGGAGGAAACAAGAACGCAGGCCTGAGGAGGAGGAAACAGGAGCGAGGCGAGGAAGGAACACAGGAGCGAAGATGAGAGAGAAACACAGGAACGAGACGAGGAGGACCCGGAACAAGACGAGTGAGAGGAGGAAACACAGGAGCTAGACGAGGAGGAGAAAACAGGAACGAGGCGAGAGGAGGAAACACAGGAACGAGACGAGGAGGAGGAAAAAACACAGAACGAGATGAGGAGTGTAGAAACACAGGAACGAGACGAGGAGGAGGAACACAGGAGGAGACAGAGGAGGAAAACAGGAACGAGGCGAGGAGGAAACACAGGAACGAGATGAGGAGGAAACACAGGAGCGAGCGAGGAGGAGGGAAACACACCAGGAGCGAGATGAGGAGGAGGAAACACAGACGAGACGAGGAGGAGGAAAACACTAGGACGAGATAGAGGAGGAGGAAAACACAGGAGCGAGACGGGGAGAACACAGGAACGAGGGAGGAGGCAGGAAACAACAGGAACGAACGAGGACGGAGGAAAACACGGAGCGAGCCGAGAGAGGGAAACACAGGAACGAGACGAGGAGGAGGGGAAACACAGAGCGAGACGAGGAGGAGGGAAACACAGGAGCGAATGAGGAGGTAAACACGGAACGAGACGAGGAGGAGGAAACACAGGAGCGAGACGAGGAGGAGGAAACACAGAACGAGACGAGGAGGAGGAACACAGGAGCCGAGACGAGGAGGAAGGAAACACAAGGAACGAGATTGAGGAGGGAAACACAGGAGCGAGACGAGGAGGAACACAGAACGAGACGTGGAGGAAAACACAGAGGAACGAGACGAGAGGAGGAAACACGAGGACGAGATGAGGGAGGAGGAAAACACAGGAGCGAACGAGAGAAACACAGGAACGCAGCGCAGGAGGACACAGGAACGAAGGCGAGGAGAGGAACACAGGACAGACGAGAAACACAGCGAGGCGAGGAGGAGGGAAACACAGGAACGGACGAGGAGGAGGAAACAACAGGAAGCGACGCTGAGGAGGAGGAAACACCATGACGAGATGAGGAGGGAGGGAAAACAACAGGAACGAGATGAGGAGGAAGGAAACACAGAACGAGACGAAGGAGGAGAAACACAAAGCGAGACGAGGAGGAGGAAACACAAAAAACAACAAGGACACAGCACACCACCGCAACAAGACAGCGAGAGAGGAAACACAGGACGAGGTGAGGAGGAGGAACACAGAACAGGCGAGGGAGGAAACACGAGGAGCGAGATGAGTGAGGAGGAACCAGGACGAGGCGAGGAGGAACACAGGGAACGAGATGAGAGGAGGGAAACACAGGAACGATGATAGGATGAGGAACACACCAGGAACGAGACGAGAGAGGGAAAAACGAGGAACGAGATAGAAGCGAGGAGGAAAAACACAAGGAGCGGACGAGGCAGGAGGAAACACAGAGAACGAGAACGAGGAGGAAACACAGGACGAGATGAGTAGGAAAACACAACAGAACGAGCGAGGAGGAAACACAGAAGAGACGAGGAGGAAACACAGGAACAGATGAGGAGAGGACCCCCAAGCACAGGAGCGAGCCAATGAGGGAGGAGGAACACAGAGCGAGACGGGAGCAGGAAACACAGGAACGAAGACAGGAGGAGTACACAGGACGAGACGAGGAGAGAACAACACACCGAGCGAGGCGAGGAGAGGAAACACAGAGAGCGAGATGAGAGAGGAACACAGGAGCGAGACGAGGGAAACACAGGAATCGAATGGCGAGGAGGAAACACTAGGAACGCAGACGAGGAGGAAAAACTAGGAACGAGACGAGGGGGAGGAAACACAGGAACGAGACGAGGGAGGACCACAAGGAGCGAGACGAGGAGAAACACAGGACGGATGGAGGAAACACATAGGAACCGGGCGAGGAGGGGAACACAGGGCGAGGCGAGGGCGGAGGAAACACAGGAACGAGGCGTGGAGGAGAGAAACACAGACGAACGAGGAGGAGGAGGAAACACAGTGGCGAGACGAGGAGGAGGAAAACAGGAACGAGCGAGCGAGGAGAAACACAGGAAGAGACGAGGAGGAAACACAGAGAGTACGAGGAGGAGAACACAAGGAACGAGACGAGGGGAGAAACACGAGGACGAGGCGAGAGGAGGAACAGGAGCGAGCGAGAGGAGGAACACAGGACGAAAGCGAGGAGAGGAAACACACGGAACGAATGAGGAGAGGAACACAGGAACGAGGCGACAGGAGCGAGAAGACACAAGAACGCGGTTGAGAGGAGGAAACACAGGACAGAGGCAGAGGAGGAAACACGGAGGAGAGACGAGGAGGGAGGAAAAACAGGAGCGAGATGAGAGAAAACACATAAGGAACGAGACGAGGAGGAGGAAACACAGGAACGAGGAGTGAGGAGGAAACACACGGAACGAGCGAGGAGGAGGAAACACAGGAGCGGATGAGGAGGACGGAACAACACCTAGAAGGGACGGGAGGAAACACAGGAACGAGGCGAGGAGGAGAAACACAGGAGCGAGACGCAGGAGGGAAACACAGAAACGAGACGCAGTAAGGATGGAAACACAGGAACGAGACGAGGAGGAGGAAACACAGGAACGAGACGAGGAGGAGGAAACACAGGGCGAGACGAGGAGGAGGAAGACACAGAGGGAACGAGGACGAGGAGGAACACAGGAACGAAGAGAGGAGGAACACGGAGGAAGAGAACGGAGAGGGAGGAAACGACAGGAACGAGCGAGGGTGAACACCCAGGACGAGGCGAGAGGAGGAAACAAGGAACGAGAACGAGGAGGGAACCAAGGAGAACGAGCGCGAGGTCGAGGAGCAAAGGCACCAGGAACGAGGCGAGGGGAGGCAAAACCAGGAACGAGCACGAGGAGGAACACGGAGCGAGGCGAGGAGGAGAAAACACAGGAACGAGACGAGGAGGAACACAGGAACGATATGAGGAGGAAACACAGGAACCGAATGAGAGGAGAACACAGGACGAGCGAGGAGGAGGAAACACAGGAACGAGCGAGGAGGAGGAAACACAGGAACGAGACGAGGAGGAAACACAGGACGAGACGAGGAGGAGGAAACACCAGGAAAGGGAGAGAGGAAACACCAGGAGCGAGATGATAGGAAACAGGACGAGACGAGGAGAGGAAAACACAGCGAGCGAGACGAGGGGAGGGAAACACAGGAACCGAACGAGGAGGAGGAACACAGGACCGAGATGAGGGGAGGAAAACAGGAACGAGACGAGAGGAGGAAACACAACAAAAGAACACAACTAACCGACTGAAGAAGACAACACAACGACTCTGAGGAAGGACAACACAAAAAACGACTTCTGGAGGAGGAAACACAGAACGAGACGAGGAGGAGGAAACACAAAGGACGAGACGAGGAGGAAACACAGAGAACGAGACTATGGAGGAGGAAACACAGGAACGAGACGAGGAAGGAGAACACAAGGAACGGACGGGTAGGAACACAGGAACGAGACGAGAGAGAACACAGAACGAGACGTAGGAGGACACAGGAACGACGAGAGGAACACAGGAACGAGACGAGGAGGAGGAAACACAGGACACGAACGAGGAGGAGGAAACAAGGGACGAGGCGAGGAGGAGGAAACACAAGGAGCGAGGATGAGAGGAAACACAAACGACTCTGAGAGGAAACACAAACGACTTGAGGTAGGAAACAAACAAAACGACTGAGAGAACACAAACGACTGAGAGAAACAAGACGAGAGAGGAAACACAGGACGATGCAGGAGGAGGAAACACAGGAACGAGACGAGAGAGGAGGAAACACAGGAACGAAGACGAGGAGGAGGAAACACGGAACGAGACGAGGGAGGAACCACAGGAAACGAGGCGAGGAGGAGGAAACACAGGAGCGAGGCGAGAGGAGGAACACAGGAACGAGGCGAGGAGGAAGAAACACAAACGACTGAGGAGGAAACACCAATACGACTGAGGAGGAAACACAAACGACTGAGGAGAAACACAAACGACTCTGGAGAATGGAAAACACCCAGGAACGAGGCAGCAGGAGGAGAAACGACAGGAAGCGAGAGAGGAGGACACGGAACGAGGCGAGGAGGAGGAACGAGAGCGAGATGAGGAGGAAGGAAACACAGAACGAGACGAGGAGAAACACAGGAACAGCGGAGGAGAGGAAACCACAGAGCGAGACGAGGAGGAAACGCAGGAACGAGACGAGAGGAACACAAACGACCTAGGAGGAAACACAAACGACTGAGGAGGGAAACAAAACGACTGAGGAGGAAACACAAACGACTGGAGGAGGAAACACAGGAACGAGACGAAGGAGGAGGAAAGCCACGGAAGAGGACGAGGAGGGAAACACATGAACGAACGAGAGAGGAAAACACAGAACGAGTGAGGAGGAAACACAACGACTGAGGAGGAACAAAACGACTGAGGAGGAAACACAAACGACTGAGGAGGAAACACAAACGACCTAGGAAGGAAACAAAAAACGAGACGAGGAGGAAACGAGGAACGAGACGAGAGGAGGAAAACACAGGAACGACAGAGGAGAAACACATGAGGAACGAAAGACGGAGGAGAAACACAGGAGATAGGACGAGACGAGAGGAGGAAACACAGGGAACGAGACGAGGAGGAGAAACACAAGGAACGAGACGAGGAGGAAACACAGGAACGAACGAGGAGGAGAAACACAAACGACTGAAGGAGGAAACCACGACCTAGGAGGAAACAAAACGACTGAGGAGGAACACAAACGACTGAAGGGAGAACACAAGGAACGAGGCAGAGGAGGAGAAACACAGAGGAACGAAGACGGAGGAGAAACGGAACGAGCGAGAAGAGGAAACACAGACGAGGCGAGGAGGAGGAAACACAAACGACTGAGGAGGAAACACAACGACGAGGAGGAAACAACAAACGGATCTGAGGAGAAACACAAACGACTGAGGAGGAAACCACAGGAACGAGACGAGGAGGGAAACACAGAACAGACGAGAGGAGAAACCAGGAACGAGACGAGGAAGAACACAGGAACGAGACGAGGGAGGAAACACAGGAACGACTGAGGAAGAACACAAACGACTGAGGAAGAAACACAAACGATGAGAGGAAACACAAACCGACTTGAAGGAGGAAACACAAGCGAGACGAGGAGGAGGAAAACCAGAAGGAACGAGACGACGAGACACGAACACAGGGGCAGATTGAGGAGGAGAAACACCAGGAACGAGAACGGAGGAGGAAACACAACGACTGAGGAGGAAAACACAAACGACTCTGAGAGGAAACACAAACGACTGAGGAAGGAAAACACAAACGACCTGAGGAAGAAACCACGAACGAGGAGGAGGAAACACACAGGAACGAGACGAGGAGGAGGAAACACAGGAACGAGACGAGGAGGAGGAAACACCAAGACGAGTCAGGAGGAGGAAAACGAACTGAGGAGGAAACACAAACGACATGAGGAGGAAACACAACGACTGAGGAGGAAAACACAAACCAACTGAAGAGGAAACACAAACCGACTCTGAGGGTGAGGAAACACAGGAACGAGAAAAAGAGGATGGAGAAACACAGGACGGGCGAGGAGGAGAAACACAGGAGCAAGACGAGCGAGGAACACAGCCGAGACACTGAGGAGGAAAACAAACGACTGAGGAGGAAACACAAACGACTGAGGAAAAAACACAAACGACTGAGGAGGAAAACAAACGAACTGAGGAGCGAAACACAAAACGACTAAGGAACTTACGAGGTGGGGAGGAAGGAAACACAGGAACGAACGAGAGAGGAAACAACAGAGGACGAGACGAGGAGAACATAGAACGAGACGGAGGAGGAAACCACAAACGACTGAAAGGAAAAAACACAAACGACTGAGGGGAAACACAAACGACTGAGGAGGAAAACAAACGACTGAGGAGGAGGAACACAGACGAGTGAGGAGGAGGACACAGGAACGGACGAGGGAGGAGGAAACACAGGAACGAGACGAGGAGGAGGAAACACAGGAACGACGAGAGGAACACAGGAACGAGACGAGGAGGAGGAAACACAGGAAGCGAACGAGGAGGAAACACAGGAGCGAGCGAGAGGAGGAAAACACAGGGACGAGACGAGGAGAAACAACAGGAACGAGCCCGAGGAGAGAGAAACAACGAGGAACGAGCCGAGGAGGAAACACAGGAGCGAGACGAGGGGAGGGAAACACAGGAACGACGGCGAGGAGGAGGAAACACAGGACGAGATGAGGGAGGAGGGAAACACAGGAACGAGGCGAGAGGAAACACAGGACGAGGCGAGGGAGGAAACACAAGAAGACTGAAGAGGAAACACAAACGACTCTTGAGGAAGAAACAAACGACTGAGGAGGAAACACAAAACGACTCTGAGGAGGAAACACAAGGACGAGCGAGGAGGAGAACACAGGAACGAGATGAGGAGGAGGAAACACAGGGCGAGACGGGAGGAAAACACAGGAACGAACGAGAGGAAACACAGAACGAATGAGGAGGAGGAAAACGAGGAACGAGGCGAGAGGGGAAAACACCAGAACGAAGCTGAGGAGGAGGAAAACAGGAACGAGACGAGGAGAACACAGAACATTGAGGAGGAAACACAAAACGACTGAGGAAGAAAACAAACGATGAAAGGAAACAACAAACGACTGAGGAAGAAAACAGAGACGAGGAGGAGGAAACAACAGGAACGAGACGAGGAGGAAACAACAGGAACGAGAATGGAGGAGGAGAACACAAGGAGCGAGACCGAGGAGGAAACCACAAACGACTGAGCGAAAGAAACAAACAACGACTCTGGAGGGAGGAAACACAAACGACTCTGAGGATGGAAACACAAACGACTGCAGGAGGAAAAAGGCGAGCCCGAGGAGGAGGAAACACAGGAGCGAGATGAGAGAGGAGGAACACAGGAACGAGCACGAGGAGGAGGAAAACACAGGAACGAGACGAGAAGAAACACAAACGACTGAGGAGGAAACACAAACCGGACTGAGGAGGAAACACAAACGACTGAGGGAAGAAAACCAAACGACTTGAGGGAGGAAAACAGGAACGAGGCGAGGAGGAAACACAGAACGAGAATGAGGAGGAGGAACACAGGAGACGAGACGAGGGAAACACAGGAACGAACGAGAGGAGAACACAGGAACGAGACGAGGAGGAAAACAGGAACGAGAATGAGGAGGAGGAAACACAGGAACGAGATGAGGAGAGGAAACACAGGATGCGAGAGGAGGGGGAGGAAACACAGGAACAGATGAGGAGGAGGAAACACAGGAGCGAGATGAGGAGGAGGAAACAAGGACGAGATGAGGAGGAGGAAACACGGGAGGCGGATGAGAGGGAGGAAACAGCAAGAGACGAGATGAGGAGGCAGGAAACACAGCCGAGCGAGACGAGGCGAGGAACACAATGAGGAACGAGACGGGAGGGGAAAACACAAGGAACGAGGCGAGAGGAAAGGAAACACAGGAACGAGGCGAGGAGGAGGAAACACAGAACGAGGCGAGGAGGAAACACAGAATTGAGATGAGGGAAAACCACAGTGACGGAGAATGAGGGGAGGCGGAAACACAGGGAAAGTGATGAGGAGGAGGAACCAGTTCGAGCCCGAGTGAGGGAGGACACAGGAACGAGATGAGGAGGAGGAAACATCAGGAGCGAGTACGAGTAGGAAACACAGGAAAGAGACAGGAGGAGAAACCACAGGAACGAGGCGAGGAGGAAACAAAGAACGAGATGAGGAGGAGGAAAACACAGGAGAGACGAGGAGAAACACAGGAACGAGACCGAGGAGGAGGAAACACAGGAACGAGACGAGGATGGAGGAAACACATCTGTGGGCGGGAGATGAGGAGGAGAAACAACAGAACGAGACAGGAGGAAACACAGGACGGATGAGGAGGAGGAAAACAACAGACAGCGAGACGAAGGAAACACAAAACGACTCTGAGGAGGAAACACAAAAACGACTGAAGAGAAACACAAACGACTGAAGAGGAAACAACAAAAACGACGCGATGAGGGAAACCACAAGAAGCGAGACGAGGAGGAGGGAAACAACAGGAGCGAGATGGGAGGAGGAAACACAGGGAACGAGAGAGGAGGAGGAAACACAGGAACGAGGCGAGGAGGAAACACAGGAGCGAGACGAGGAGGAGGAAACACAGGAACGAGACGAGGAGGAGGAAACCAGAACGAGGAGGAGGAGAACGAGGAGAGGAGGAAACACAGGAGCGAGATAGGAGGAGGAAACACAGGAACGAGCGAGGAGGAGAACACAGGAGACGGAGACGAAGGAGGAGGAACACAGGACGAGGCGAGGAGGAAACACAGAGACGAGAGAAGGAGGAGGAAACACAGGAACGAGACGAGGAGGAGAAACACAGGAACGGAGAGCGAGGAGGAAACACAGGAGCGAGATGAGGAGGAGGAAACACAGGAACGAGACGAGGAGAGGAAACACAGGAACGGGGGGAGGAAACACGAGGCGAGGAGGAAACACAGGAGCGAACGGGAGGAGGAAACACAGGAACGAGGCGAGGAGAAACACAGGAACGAGACGAGGAGGGAAGGAGAGAGAGAAACACAGAACGAGATGAGAGGAGGAAACACAGGAACGAGGCGAGAGGAGGAAACACAGGAACGAGATGAGGAGGGAAACACAGGAACGAGATGAGGAGGAGGAAACACAGGAACGAGACGAGGAGGAGGAAACACAGGAACGAGCATGAGGAGGGAAACACAGAGCGAGACGAGGAGAGAAACACAGGAACGAGGACGGAGGAGGAAACACAGGACGAGACGAGGAGGAAACACAGGAACGAGACGAGGGAGGAAACACAGGAGCGAGACGAGGAGGAAACACAGGAACGAGACGAGGGAGGAAACACAGGAGCGAGATGAGGAGGAGGAAACACAGGAACGAGACGAGGAGGAGGAACACAGGAACGAGGCGAGGAGAAAAAACACAGGAGCGAGACGAGGAGGAAACACAGGAACGAGGCGAGGAGGAGGAAACACAGAACGAGGCGAAGGAGGAAACACAGGAACGAGATGAGAGGAGGAAACACAGGAGCGAGACGAGGAGGAAACACAGGACGAGGCGAGGAGGAGGAACACAGGAACGAGGCGAGGAGGAGGAAACACAGGAACGAGACCGAGGAGAAACACAGGAACGAGACGAGGAGGAAGAACACAGGAACGAGATGAGGAGGAGAAACACGGAACGAGCGAGGAGGAGAAACACAGGAACGAGATGAGGAGGAGGAAACACAGGAGCGAGACGAGGAGAGGAAACACAGAACGAGATGAGGAGGAGGAAACACAGGAACGAGCGAGGAGGAGGAAACACAGGAACGAGGCGAGGAGGGAAACAACAGGAGCGAGACGAGGAGGAAACACAGGAACGAGGCGAGGAGGAGGAAACACAGACAGGAACGAGGCGAGGAGGAAACACAGGAACGAGATGAGGAGGAGGAAACACAGGAACGAGATGAGGAGGAAACACAGGAACGAGGCGAGGAGGAGGAAACACAGGAACGAGGCGAGGAGGAAACACAGGAACGAGATGAGGAGGAGGAAACACAGGAACGAGGCGAGGAGGAAACACAGGAACGAGACGAGGAGGAAACACAGGAGCGAGACGAGGAGGAGGAAACACAGGAACGAGATGAGGAGGAGGAAACACAGGAACGAGGCGAGGAGGAAACACAGGAACGAGACGAGGAGGAAACACAGGAACGAGATGAGGAGGAAACACAGGAGCGAGGCGAGGAGGAGGAAACACAGGAGCGAGGCGAGGAGGAGGAAACACAGGTCTCTTTCCTCCTGAACGTTTAACTCTGTCAGAGTAAAATCAGCCCAGACTCTCTTTACCAGGTTTATTCTCTGACATTTATCCAGGAAGTACATTTACATTTCACACAAAACCAAGAAAAATACAAATAAATAATAACTCAAGAGGAGTAGGCCGAAGCAAGAAAGCTTATAAGTGCCTACCCCATATTCAAAATACAATTATTGATTAGCAGCATTGATAATTGGAAGCTTTTACAAGTCACAGGTTGAAAATCTGATGAGACTTAAAAGTATGAAAAACATAGAGCGAAAATAGAAACGTTTGTGATTTCTGACTGTATTTACTTTTATCATTCTGGTCACCATTCTATTGATTTACTTATTGTTTAAGTAGTCATAGTGTTTTAGATATACATATACACACATACAGACATATATACATACACATACATTACTAGTGCACATATTTATTATACATATATTATCATCACCATAATAACAATGACAAAAACATGATTCTCAAAAATATCATCTTCAAATTTATCATGTTTCTATCATACCTGCTTCAACTGTAATGAGTTAATAATGTTGGGACCTTTGTCACCGGTTCTGTTCATTACCTTTATGGACAGAATTTCTAGGCGCAGCCAGGGGCCGGAGGGTGTCCGGTTTGGGAACCTCAGGATCTCATCTCTGCTGTTTGCAGATGATGTTGTTCTGTTGGCTTCATCAAATCAGGACCTTCAGCTGCTCTGGGACGGTTTGCAGCCGAGTGTGAAGCGGCCGGGATGAGGATCAGCACCTCCAAATCCGAGGCCATGGTTCTCCTTCCCCGCTTCAGGTCGGTGGGGAGTCCTTACCTCAAGTGGAGGAGTTCAAGTATCTCGGGGTCTTGTTCACGAGTGAGGGACGGATGGAGCGTGAGATCGATAGACGGATCGGTGCAGCGTCAGCAGTGATGCGGTCGCTGTATCGGACTGTTGTGGTGAAGAGGGAGCTGAGTCAGGGGGCAAAGCTCTCGATTTACCGATCGATCTACGTTCCCACCCTCACCTATGGTCATGAGATCTGGGTAATGACCGAAAGGACAAGATCGCGGATACAAGCGGCCGAAATGAGTTTCCTCCGCAGGGGGGCGGGGCGCACCCTCCGAGATCGGGTGAGGAGCTCAGTTACCCGGGAGGAGCTCGTGGCCCAGGACACGCTGGTGGGACTCTGTCTCCAAGCTGGCGTGGTGTTGCCTC
The DNA here is from genome assembly GCA_007210695.1 of Neogobius melanostomus. Taxonomy (NCBI): domain Eukaryota; kingdom Metazoa; phylum Chordata; class Actinopteri; order Gobiiformes; family Gobiidae; genus Neogobius; species Neogobius melanostomus. The sequence continues at coordinate 14,655 of VHKM01000552.1, forward strand.
GGGGTCCCCCCAGAACAGCTGGAGGAGGTGTGGGTCCCCCAGAACAGCTGGAGGAGGTGTGCGTGGATCGGGAAGTCTGGGCATCTCTGCTCAGACTGCTGCCTCCATGACCCGGCCCCGGATAAAGAGGAGGAAAATGGATGGATGGATGTTGGGATCAGACTTTATAGAGTCTTGTTTCAGGATCGAAGCCTCTCTGTTTATTACGTCTCTTGTACCAGAGTCTTCCTGCCTCGGTTCCAAAGGTGATAAATCATTTCTGGGATTTCCAAATATTGTGTCTTGTCGTGTCGGGATCAGAACCACAGAACTCAGGAGTGAACTTCAGGATATTATCAATGACCCAGAACAACAGTTAGACACTTGACACATGGAATTAACTGAAACTATTCCAGATCCAAAATCCCTCTGAGCAAATCTGTGTTACTGATATGTCACAAAATAAAATACACATTTAAACCTGGCTCTGAACGGAATTTAGATTTTGTTGCTGAAAATATAAAATGTTTTATTTGTGAAACACAAAATGAAACATATTATCTCCTCATATTTATGTCAGTATTCCACAGCTCTCTCTACATTATTCACCTTAATACTATAGTACCTTAATACTATAGTACCATAATACTATAGTACCATAATACTATAGTACTATAGGCTCCAGTTAGTGGGAAAGACCAGGGAGCTCAGCCATGTTGGAGTCACTTCCTGGATAATAAACCTCATACAGAGAGAGTTTGGGCTTTAGAGGTTGAGGAGGAACCTCTCTGAAGGTCCTCGTGGTCATGTCTTCATAACGGGAGCCGCTCCTCCTTAATCACATCTAACGAGCGCCTTGTTCCAAACAAACAGGTAAACCTCAGGTGTAATCCTGCTTTAGCCCCGCCCCTAAACCCGTCTGTGATTGTGTATGGTGGGCGTGGTCACGAGGTCATGTGAAAAGGATTAAATGTGGTCCAGGCCACGCCCCCTCACAGCTGAGGCAGATCAGATTCATTAAGAACAAGAATATAGTCCAGGGTGAGTTGCAGAGTTTTCCACTAAAAAAAAGTGTATTTTAAAACTAAACCAGAATTTTTCTTGGTGACTCATATTTCAACAAAATAAAAGCATTTGAATCTGGCTCAGTCTGGAAAGAATAAAATGCTTTATTTTTTTTATACGAAAACATAAAATGACAGAAAACTCATATTTATGTCTCTACAGTAAACGTTTCAGATTGATATCTTTAAATTCGCCTGCAGTGTCTTGCCTTTAGCCCAAGGTAAAGCACCACCTTCTGCTAGAACAGTTTTGTAGGTCTTAGCTTTCAAATGAAGCGTTGTTCTGGGTTAAAGTGAGGGTTCTGACTGAAACTGTAAAGACTGTTTTAAAACATGGGTTAAAAACTCAGAGAAGTCGATATTTCCTGACACTGAAGTGAGTGCTGACCCCTGACCTGCTGATGTGGTCATGTGACCCCTGACCCGCTGATGTGGTCATGTGACCCCTGACCCGCTGATGTGGTCATGTGACCCCTGACCTGCTGATGTGGTCATGTGACCCCTGACCTGCTGATGTGGTCATGTGATGCCGGTGCAGCGCTCTGATTGGTGCATCTTAATGACTTGTTGGTGAAACAGAGGATTATTCCAGACTCTGCGACTCGTCATACAGCATTTGAACTCATGTTGGTGAAGTGAGGCCTGTGTGATCATTTCCAAAGCTTTTATTTTGGAGAATTATCTTTTTAAAGGATCTGTATCCTGCTATTTTAGCCATTCCAAAGTAAAGTATAGGCATATATATGATATATTCTACCTCTATCACTATGGAGTACTCATTTTGAGAGAGAAATATAAGTATTTTTGGGGGGTATTTTCCAAACCCGGAAGACAAGACGCTTCGATTCAGTTAACTCCGCCCCTCTCTCCACTCATTCCACATTCACAGTATTATAAATATAAATATCGCTGCAAAAAGTGAAGTTACTTCACATAATGCAGTTATAAAGAGTTGACATGTGCAACACAGTTTCATAAATGGCTAACACACACGCTAACACACACGCTAACACACACGCTAACACACACGCTAACACACACGCTAACACACACCGCTAACACACACGCTAACACACATGCTAACACACACGCTAACACACATGCTAACACACACGCTAACACACATGCTAACACACATGCTAACACACACGCTAACACACACGCTAACACACACGCTAACACACATGCTAACACACACGCTAACACACATGCTAACACACACGCTAACACACATGCTAACACACGCGCTAACACACACGCTAACACACACGCTAACACACATGCTAACACACATGCTAACACACACGCTAACACACACGCTAACACACACGCTAACACACACGCTAACACACACGCTAACACACATGCTAACACACGCGCTAACACACATGCTAACACACGCGCTAACACACACGCTAACACACACGCTAACCCATGTTTTGATTGACTCACCGCTCAGCCTCAGGTGTTTACGTTATGGGATCGCGTTGGTTCTAAAAGTGAATCCACTTTGATTCTGGCCGAGGTTCTCCAAGCATCCATCAGGTTGGTTGATAAAGTCGCTGAATCCCAGAAAGAAATTCCAACTTGTGGCGAGTGCACTCTTCTTTAGGAAGGTTGAATAGTCCTGTTCCTCTCGGAGCCAAACGCGAACCCGTGACATTATCGTTGGGTAAGAAAAAGAACAGGCGTGTCCAGAGTAGGTTAGAAAGAGCTCAGTCTTCAAAAACAACACTTCTGCTTGGATCCATGGATCCTCCGGCCATGGGTGCGCTTGATTAGCATCGCGGGACAGCACAGACGCGTCGGAGAGTTGCTGCTTTCCTTTCTTTTCTTTTTTTTTATAAAATAATGAAAAAGCTGTTTTATAAATTAAAATCAGGCCGTAAGGCATTACATTACAGACGTAGAGCACTTCCGTTCCGCTGTGACGACACAACTGAACAGCTCAGTGGTTTACCAGGAGAGGGCGGAGCAGCTGCTCAGAGAGCAGGATTCAGGAGGATTACTGAGAACTGTGTGAATGAAGCTAAAAAGGCTCTGGGTGTTTTTGAGAAGGAAATAGCAAAACAACATGGCTAAAAACTCCAAAAAGTCGATTTTGCATGATATAGGACCTTTAAAGGTTTATGTCGGCGCTGTGTGAACTTTTAAATTCACTACGGCAGCGCGTGACCGAAAGTCCGATCACGTGACCGACTGTCCGATCACGTGACCGAAAGTCCGGTCACATGACCGAAAGTCCGATCACGTGACCGACTGTCCGATCACGTGACCGACTGTCCGATCACGTGACCGACTGTCCGATCACGTGACCGAATGTCCGATCACGTGACCGAAAGTCCGATCACGTGACCGAATGTCCGATCGCGTACAGCGCTGTAGTAAATGTGTTTAGTTACAGACGCCTCTGTTAGAGAGAGACGAGCTGGACCAGAGAGTTTCAGTCCTTCAGTGTGTGTCATTACAGTCTCTGTGATTGATCGTATTGATTACAGTTCGAGTTTCAGCGTGAGCATCTGTCGCTCTGATCTGCTCACTCAGTTACTTTGTGTTTTACTGTAACTCCTGTTTCTCTGTTTCTCTGTCACTCTGAGATCCTCTTGTTCCCTCAGACTCAGGTCCATTTGACTTTGAGTCTTTTGACCAAACTCTCCTTCAGTTTCAGTGTGAGTGTGGGAGAGATGAAGGTGGAGAGAAAAGCTTTGTCGTCCTTTCTGCTCTGTCTTTAAATATGAGAAAATGACGCGGTGACACTTAGCGAAGGATAAAGTCTGTTCTGAGATGAGGACGATTTTCTGTCCGTCAGAGCTCCTCCTCAGAGTGGCTTTACTCTCCTCATGATTCATACTGACGTTCCTGAGCGAGCGGCTCTTTTGAGCGGCTCTTTTAGGGGAACGGTTTGATCTCAATTGTGAAAAGAGACGGATCTTTGTTTCCCAGAATGAAACACAAGAATCAGCCCAACAGCAGAGCCACAAGTGAAGCTTCTGCTCTAAAGTCAGAGCTCCATCCATCCATCCATTTTCTTCCACTTGTCCGTTGCCGGGTCGTGGGGCAGCCGCCAGAGCTGCCCAAATCACACTGCACCAGCCCCCCATGGCTCCTTCTGCAGGTGGTGGGTCCACGGAAGGACGGCCTCACGGTTCAAACCGGGCCTGTTGGTCTCTCCTAGGGGGCTACCAGTGTAGGCAGACACTGGAGGCAATGTGGGTGAAGTGCCTTGCCCAAGGACACAACGACAATGTGCACCTTCAGGAGGCGGGATTCGAACCCACGACCTTCCGATCATGAGACGACCCGCTCTACCATCTGCGCCACTGTCGCCCCTAAAGTCAGAGCTAAATGTTTTTATTAGATCTGATTCACAAACACGTGTTTCACATACACATCCTTTGTCTTTTTAGACGATTCAAATCACGATGGAGTCTTAGATATCGTGAGTGTTCTGGCTGGAGTTATCCACATTTATATTAGAAAGAGCCAGACTTTTGAACAGCTCTTTGAAATGAACCGATCCCATAGAATCGGCTCCAGAAAAGAGCCATAAATCCAGCACTAATGACTGATACGTTCTATATGTTCCTCTAGTGATAAAACACGTCAGCACTTTAGTACAGCTACATGGACTATTCTCCATACCCGTGCACGTGTGAGTCCGTGCACGTGTGAGTCCGTGCACGTGTGTCGTGCACGTGTGAGTCCGTGCACGTGTGAGTCCGTGCACGTGTGAGTCCGTGCACGTGTGAGTCTGTGCACGTGAGGGCTCAGAGGATCAGATCCTTAAAGCCTAATCTCCTCCACTTCACTCGGGGATAATCTCTCTTCAAACGCTCACACCTGCCCCACAGCAGCCAAAACATGTACAACAGGCTCCTCCCCGTGAGATCTGTTTCTCCCACTGGTCCATGTAGAGACTTTTAGCTCGTTTCCTCCTCAACGTCTCAGTTTTTACTCAGAGTAAAATCAGCCCAAAGTCAGGTTTATTCTCTTTGAGCTGGAGATTTTCCCTGGTCTTTCCCACGCCATGTTTGGTATCCACGTGTAGCAGGAAAGGCTGTGACCGAGATGACGCTGTAATCCAAATATGGTCATTTCCTTTGTGGGAGACAGTTTGGAAAAATGATTGAACAGTTTGAACACTTGTTTCCTCACACTGGTCAGTCACAGGTTTGAGTCCTCACAGTAACTCGATCCCCCCTCAGCCTCTCCTCCTCTCTTGTGTGGAGTGGCCTCACTTAGTTCCTCGTTTGTCTCCTCTCTTCTGTCTCCTCGGGCCTTTTGTCTGCGCTGACCCCTGACCACCGGCGGGACGTCCCGGGGGCACAGGCGTCCCCCGAGTCAATCTGTGCCGCTGCACTCGAGGAGCAAAAGTACACAAACAAGTACGAGTGTGTGACAGAAACAAGTACGAGTGTGTGACAGAAACAAGTACGAGTGTGTGACACAAACAAGTACGAGTGTGTGACACAAACATGTACGAGTGTGTGACACAAACAAGTACGAGTGTGTGACACAAACAAGTACGAGTGTGTGACACAAACATGTACGAGTGTGTGACACAAACATGTACGAGTGTGTGACACAAACATGTACGAGTGTGTGACACAAACATGTACGAGTGTGTGACACAAACATGTACGAGTGTGTGACACAAACAGTACGAGTGTGTGACACAAACATGTACGAGTGTGTGACACAAACATGTACGAGTGTGTGACACAAACATGTACGAGTGTGTGACACAAACATGTACGAGTGTGTGACACAAACATGTACGAGTGTGTGACACAAACATGTACGAGTGTGTGACACAAACATGTACGAGTGTGTGACACAAACAAGTACGAGTGTGTGACACAAACAAGTACGAGTGTGTGACACAAACATGTACGAGTGTGTGACACAAACAAGTACGAGTGTGTGACACAAACATGTACGAGTGTGTGACACAAACATGTAGGTGTGACACAGAGTGTGTGACACAAACATGTACGAGTGTGTGACACAAACATGTACGAGTGTGTGACACAAACATGTACGAGTGTGTGACACAACATGTACGAGTGTGTGACACAAACATGTACGAGTGTGTGACACAAACAGTACGAGTGTGTGACACAAACAAGTACGAGTGTGTGACACAAACATGTACGATGTGTGACACAAACATGTACGAGTGTGTGACACAAACAAGTACGAGTGTGTGACACAAACATGTACGAGTGTGTGACACAAACATGTACGAGTGTGTGACACAAACATGTACCACATGTACGAGTGTGTGACACAAACATGTACGAGTGTGTGGTCCTCAGACTGAGCCAGGCCCTAAAGGGACGGTTTGGGAACAGGAGACAAAGAGCTTTATTAAAACCCTCTCACAGATTAAAACTAAAACTAAACAAACATGAGACACTTCAGCTTTGTATGATTCAGGAAACAGAGAAACGACTTTGGGAAATCAAAGGTGTCACATGAGCAGAGTTTGAGTCCGGCTTCATGTTTGAGTCAGTTATTTTAAATATCTGGGGATAGAAATAGACAGAAAACTGTCCTGTGGGCATCATGCAGACTCTGTTTTTAAAAAGGCACACCAGCGCCTCCACCTCCACAGAAAGTTGAGATCTTTTAATATTAACAAAGACATTTTATCTTTGGTTTACACTTCACTCATTGAATCCATCCTCACATACAACATCTCTTCCTGGTTCAACTTTCTCACCGTCAAACACAAAACTAAACTCAATAGAAACGTAAACCAGAACAGTAAGACTCTGTGAACTGTACAGGTGATCTGTGTGAGGAAAGCCACTCTCATCACTTCTCCTGCTGCCATCAGGCAGGAGATACAGAACCCTTTGGCCCATAGAAACAGCTACAAGGAATCATTCATTCCATCTGCAGTCGCTGCACTAAATAAACCCTGGTAGCACTGTACTTTATGTACTTTATGTACTTTATGTACTTTATGTACTTATGTTGATCTTTTTTCAGGTGATGCATTTGTCATGTCCATGCATTTGTCTCCAGCAGGTTAGACTACTGTAACGGCTGCTCACTGGCCTTTCTAAACGAGCTGTTAGAGCTGCAGAACATCCAGAACGCTGCTGCTCCAGTCCTGACAAGAACCAGGAAATACGACCACATTAGTCCAGTGCTCCGGTCTCTGCACTGGCTTCCTGTCACTCAGAGAATAGAATTTAAAACAGCTCTGCTTGTTACAAGTCTTTTCATGGTTTAGCACCAAAGTCCATCTCTGACATGTTAGAGCCGTATGAACCATCTCAGGGAGGGGTCTCCTGGTGGTTCCTCAGGGAGGGGTCTCCTGGTGGTTCCTCAGGGAGGGGTCTCCTGGTGGTTCCAGAGTCAGGACTAAACACGCTGAGGCTAAAGCTCAAATCTGGAACAGTCTTCATAAGGATGTGAGACAGGCCTCAGACTCAGGCTGAAAACAGCTCTTTTTACCCGTGCATATGAAAACTGAAAGTATTTTATCTGCACTCTTGCCTTTTACTGTCATTGATTAACTTTATGTTGATGTATTATTGATTGATTTTGTTTTCTTGTAATTTTTTCCAGCTGTGAAGCACTTTGAATTGCCTTGTGTATGAATTGTGCTCTACAAATAAACTTGCCTTGATATTTTGTAATGATGTTGTGTGTGTTTTTATTGATTGATTTGAGCCGTGCTGAAAGACACATTTCTGCTCTTTGGAACAGACAATACAGTTATATTCTATTCTTTGAGTCCAGCTTCACGTTTGACTCTGGCTTCACGTTTGACTCTGGCTTCACGTTTGACTCTGGCTTCATGTTTGAGTCCGGCTTCACGTTTGAGTCCGGCTTCACGTTTGAGTCCGGCTTCATGTTTGAGTCCGGCTTCATGTTTGAGTCCGGCTTCATGTTTGAGTCCGGCTTCATGTTTGAGTCCGGCTTCACGTTTGACTCTGGCTTCACGTTTGAGTCCGGCTTCACGTTTGATCTCATGATGCTTCACGTTTGAGTCCGGCTTCACGTTTGAGTCCGGCTTCACGTTTGAGTCCGGCTTCACGTTTGAGTCCGGCTTCACGTTTGAGTCCGGCTTCACGTTTATCCGGTTCACGTTGAGTCCGGCTTCATGTTTGAGTCCGGCTTCACGTTTGAGTCCGGCTTCATGTTTGAGTCCGGCTTCATGTTTGAGTCCGGCTTCATGTTTGAGTCTGGCTTCACGTTTGAGTCCGGCTTCTGCAGAAATCACAGAAACGTATCGATCGAGTCTTTAGATTTTCCTCCAGAGGAAAAACCTGATTCGCCTTTTGGACCAAAACAAGAAGTTTCCCTCCAGCTCCTCCATTCAGCAGAGACCGCGCCTCACGCCGGGGGAGGGGGGAGGCCGGGGGGGGGGGGGGGGAGGGGTGTGTGGGAGGAGGGGTGTGTGGGGAGGAGGGGTGTGCTGCTCCAGGGCACGGTGTGCATTGCAGGGATTGAACCGTCAACTTCCGTCTTGATCTGCTAATGAGCTTTTAAGCCAAAGGGATTTGGAGCTTCAGGAAAGATCTGTCCCTCATGATTTTATCGAGGGTGAAGCTCCGCCCACAACTGTTACTAATGTGTCACATCAGAGAAAAACACAGAAGACATGGCCTTCAATCCTAACAAACAATTAGTTTGTTTTTAAGCCTCAAACCTCCCACATTCTGACAGATCCAGATGTTTCCAGCTGAATGAGCCAATATAAACCATTATGTGAAGTCATAACATGTGGAGTACCTCAGGGCTCAATCCTCGGCCCAACACTTTTTTTATTGTACATTAACCTCTTAACCCCCGCCTGAACAGAGCACATTTTCTCCAGTTCAGCGACAGGTATAGACCCTTTAACTGCTGACATCATCAGTGACATCATCAGTGACATCATCAGTGACATCATCAGTGACATCATCAGTGACATCATCAGTGGCATCAGCTGGAGGCAGGAAGTGATCAAGAGAAATAAGATTCAACTAAAACTAGTGATTATAAGTGTAAAACTACAACTGAAACATGTGGTCCTGTTGTGGCTTAAGGAGCCAGAACAAGAAGAATGACATTAGAGACGATGAAATATGGTTTATCTGATATTTCCAACAACAGTTAGACATTTGTTTATCGTTACTATGACAACAGCTACAATGGAAATAGATAGGACTCTAGTGTCCCGCCTCCAGCTAAGCCTGGTATGTTTACAAACCATTAAAGGCTCTAAACTATCCCTGTACATTCATACCATCTTTCTAAGTTGCTCAAATAAACTAAACATTAATAATATGCTGATGACGGAGACATGGCCGCACTTTAACATCATTCATGTGAGAGACTTTAATTCAAACAGATTTGTAGGAAGTGACTCTGAGACACATGTTCCTGCGGGACAAAAGGAGGCGGGACAGAGGGCGGAGCCTGAGACAGATGAACGCTTCTCCACTGAGCCGTAAAGTTTACTACACACCAGCTCCGTCACAGCTCCACCGGGACGACACCTGATCCTGCAGAGAGGAAACAATAGAATTATGGATGTATGTTCTTCCAGATGAAGACACAGAGACGGAGCAAAGTGGTTCAACAGCTCATCAGTAAAGCTGTCTGAGCCCGGGAGGCCTTACTCACCTCCACTTCCTTCCACCAGGACTCAGGAGTCTGGATCAAACTCTGGACTCAAAGACTTATTCATTTGTTTCATCTGTTTATGGACCAAGTTTAACAAACATTCACTTATTCAATAAAGTGTTTTATTTATCTTATTCTAATGTCTCTCGTCCAAATCCATATGAACCTGTGCAAGACTTAGACTTTAATAATAACTGCATAAACAACACAACTGTAAGACATTAGTATTAGTTTTATACAGTTCATCTATGAGACTATGATCCACAAACTAAAAAAGAGAATTCACCAAAGTAATTAAATATAACCCAGACACGATGCCCCACGTTCCCCTGGAGTCGATAATATAAGTTTATTGTATTTATTTGATGTGGACGTAACAATAGCACTGGACAGACAGATACATTATAAACAGGAGGCTTTTTTACAAAGTGATCAACGAAACTCATGATTATTCAGTGTTTTGTGTTTTGTTGAAAATGGGGCTAAAATGTTCTCAAGTTCAAACCTGCACCTTTGACAAAAACAAACTTTGAAGATAATTAAAAATGTCACCTTCAGTGTTTAAACTGAAATAAGTCCATGTTCCTCAGGTTGGGAAACTAAACCTATGACTAACCGACTGTTCCTGAAACTGCAGCTGAGCCTGAGCTGATGTTTTAAATGAAGAGACTGAACTGACTCAGAGTGAAGTTTAGTCTGAGCCGGGTCAGTCCAGAAGAGTCTGTGAGGAAATAAGTGACAGAAACAAGATAATAATATGTTTCAATCAAAGCTGTGGAGACGAGATTATGGAGCGGCCGATGTGAAAACAGGAATAACAGATCTCACATCCTGCTCTAAGCTGACGCTCCACGAGGCGAGTCTGGAGAGCTGAGGGCCGGTTTAAATCATCAAACTCCTGAGCCCAATGAGGTCCTGATGAAAAACCCTTATAATCACATTTGTTTTCTCTTGTTTTGCAGCACCAGTCACAGACTCAGTGTAGGTTTGCAGGTTTTTCAGACTTCATTATTGTTTTGAGTCACTCGCTGTGGAATCAGACTGTACTTAGTGTGACTCTGAACTCAAGTATCGTCACATATACTGTGATTCTAGATTAAGATTGTTTTTGGGAGCTCCAATCGCCTCACTACTGTTTGAGTGTCTTTTTCTATTTCAAAGAACTGGTTTTGGATCAGCACCCATATTGAACCCAGTGAGGATTTTCCTTCTGCTCTTGCACTCGGCTTCATTGATGCTCCATAGCCTGGTACCACTCTGTGGTGATGCTCCATAGCCTGGTACCACTCTGTGGTGATGCTCCATAGCCTGGTAAGACTCTATGGTGATGCTCTATAGCCTGGTACCACTCTGTGGTGATGCTCCATAGCCTGGTAGACTCTGTGGTGATGCTCCATAGCCTGGTACCACTCTGTGGTGATGCTCCATAGCCTGGTACCACTCTGTGGTGATGCTCCATAGCCTGGTACCACTCTGTGGTGATGCTCCATAGCCTGGTAAGACTCTATGGTGATGCTCCATAGCCTGGTAAGACTCTGTGGTGATGCTCCATAGCCTGGTACCACTCTGTGGTGATGCTCCATAGCCTGGTAAGACTCTGTGGTGATGCTCCATAGCATGGTACGACTCTGTGGTGATGCTCCATAGCCTGGTAAGACTCTATGGTGATGCTCCATAGCCTGGTAAGACTCTATGGTGATGCTCCATAGCCTGGTAAGACTCTGTGGTGATGCTCCATAGCCTGGTACCACTCTGTGGTGATGCTCCATAGCCTGGTACCACTCTGTGGTGATGCTCCATAGCCTGGTAAGACTCTATGGTGATGCTCCATAGCCTGGTAAGACTCTATGGTGATGCTCCATAGCCTGGTAAGACTCTGTGGTGATGCTCCATAGCCTGGTACCACTCTGTGGTGATGCTCCATAGCCTGGTAAGACTCTATGGTGATGCTCCATAGCCTGGTACGACTCTGTGGTGATGCTCCATAGCATGGTACGACTCTGTGGTGATGCTCCATAGCCTGGTAAGACTCTATGGTGATGCTCCATAGCCTGGTAAGACTCTATGGTGATGCTCCATAGCCTGGTAAGACTCTATGGTGATGCTCCATAGCCTGGTACGACTCTGTGGTGATGCTCCATAGCCTGGTAAGACTCTATGGTGATGCTCCATAGCCTGGTAAGACTCTGTGGTGATGCTCCATAGCCTGGTAAGACTCTGTGGTGATGCTCCATAGCCTGGTAAGACTCTATGGTGATGCTCCATAGCCTGGTAAGACTCTGTGGTGATGCTCCATAGCCTGGTACCACTCTGTGGTGATGCTCCCTAGCCTGGTACCACTCTGTGGTGATGCTCCATAGCCTGGTAAGACTCTGTGGTGATGCTCCATAGCCTGGTACCACTCTGTGGTGATGCTCCCTAGCCTGGTACCACTCTGTGGTGATGCTCCATAGCCTGGTAAGACTCTGTGGTGATGCTCCATAGCCTGGTAAGACTCTGTGGTGATGCTCCATAGCCTGGTACGATTCCGCATCAACTTGATTTCCACAGTGTAACTTACACAGGCAAACAGGAAGTGGAGTAAACACATCAGCGAAGGGCAGTCAGTGGCGTTATAATATTCAAACAGAATAATGAATCAGAAAAATCAACTACTGCCGATGTGTTTTTGGTCATTTATCGCTGATTAGATCAAACTCCCGGCGCTGAGTTCTGATAATAAACGATTCTGAGTCACAGGTTTGAGTTCAGACTGACCCGTGTATTAAACATACAGAGGAGGATCATTCTGGATCCCAGGCCAGATGCTCTGATAACCCTCACTGGCTCGTGTAGAGATCAGCATCAGGTCAGGTCAGTCGCCCTGAGCCTGTTCTCCACACAAGCACTCATTCATTTACCTGTGACCCCGTCCTGAGCCCAGAGGGACCTCTGACCCCGGGATCAGGTTCAGACCAGGTCTGTGTCCACCTGCAGGACACTCACACTCACTTTATCAGGTTCAGACCAGGTCTGTGTCCACCTGCAGGACACTCACACTCACTTTATCAGGTCTGTGTCCACCTGCAGGACACTCACACTTACTTTATCAGGCTCAGACCAGACCTGTGTCCACCTGCAGGACACTCACACTTACTTTATCAGGTTCAGACCAGGCCTGTGTCCACCTGCAGGACACTCACACTTACTTTATCAGGTTCAGACCAGGCCTGTGTCCACCTGCAGGACACTCACTTTATCAGGTTCAGACCAGACCTGTGTCCACCTGCAGGACACTCACACTTACTTTATCAGGTTCAGACCAGGTCTGTGTCCACCTGCAGGACACTCACACTCACTTTATCAGGTTCAGACCAGACCTGTGTCCACCTGCAGGACACTCACACTCACTTTATACATGAATGTATCTGTGGATCATGTGTTTGCACAGGTGTTCTTAATTAAGATGAAATGAATGAAGATAATAATGTGGCTCCTCACACTTTACTGTTGTGACACTTTTCATTACCACATGTAACTTTGCAATGTCATAAAGGTAAAGGTGCTTTAACAATGTTCTGAGTCTCTGTTTGAGAAGCTCCTCTCTCTCAGTCCTTTAGTTTGATCAGTCGTCTGCAGAAGTGTCTGATGATGTTATTCTCTCGTCCACGATGCTAGTACCGCGTGGTGCATCATGGGAAATGTAGTTCTAAACAGAAGTAACTGTGACGGTTCTCGGACACGTTAGAGTCACATGACCCAGGGAGGGTGGGGTCTGTCCAGAGTCAGGATCCACATTAACCTGCTGGAGACAAACACATGGATGAGTCTCTCAGTCTGGTTTTGTTCCTCTGATCTTAATGTTTTTCAGACGGTAAAAAGCTGCTGATGTTATTGCTCTGATGTTCAGGTCTGAGTCCATGATTACTCTGAGATTTCTAACCTGAGACAGACTCGATATAACACTTTGTCTTTGTGTCTGTGGGACAAAAACAATGAGACAGTTTAGTCTGAGTTTAGTTGGAGAAAGTAGTTTTTTCTTTATTTCCCCTGAGAGCTTTTAGAGTGAGTTCCTCCTGATGTCTCGCTCCGATGCAGATGTGTTTCCTCTCGTCACTTGTTGCTCTCGCCTCCTTTGTCGTCTGTCCCGGGATAATCCAATCAGCTCTTATTGTGTCTTTGTCCCGGCGGATCCAAGATGGCGGCGTGAGCGTGTCTCTAAAGCTCCTGAAGTGGGCAGAGGCGTGACTTTATTTACAGCCAGAGCCACAGTGTCATTCACAGGAGCGGCCGAGCATCTCGAGGACGATGAAGAGGCTCTCAGGGCGACGAAGAGCGACCAGGGGGCAGACGAGGGGGTCCCCCAGGGCAGACAGGAGGGGCCCCTCTCAGGGACAAAGGGAACACTCGGACTAAACATAACAGCACACGATACAGACCTGGGTCAGGGTCAGTCCCAGGTCCCTGAACGCACTCACTCAAGTTAAAAAAGGGGTGCGTACCTGTCCCCCCCCACTTCTATTTACGGGGAACCGCGGACCCGGGGAACAGAGTCTGTGATCTCCATTGTGTAACTGGATGAACAATATCCCTCTGTCCCGTTGTCTTTCCTGTCAGCGTAGTATTTACTCTCACGGACAATTAATGAGTAAAAAACACAACATGTACGACACCTGCAGTGGCGCTTATGGCCTCTAGGGGCATGAGTTACATAGTGCTGCTTTAAACATCACGTCAGCAGAAAGACTGTGAACAAAAATTTATATAAGAGAAAAACAGACATAAAACATGAACAACGAAGTTACAGAGGTTACATGGATAATCTTCCTGTGAGTCCCACTGGTTTGCTTTTTAGGCTCACTACATTTTTAGCGAATGTAGTGAGTGAGTGAGTGGTTGGTGGTGGTCGGAGGGGCCGATGGCGCAAACTGGTAGCCTCGCTTCTGTCAGTCTACCCCAGGGCAGCTGTGGCTACAATAGTAGCTTACCACCATCAAGTATGGAGTGAATGAATAGTGCAATGTAAAGCGTCTTTGAGTGTCCAGAAAAGCGCTATATAAAACCAATGCATTAATTAATTAATTTAGGCCCATTTAAAGGTGTGGTAACTGGTCACGTTAATGTGATGATGTCATAATGTCAGGTGGAGGCGGGGCCGATACGACTCTATGGGAGAAATACAGTTTTTGTAAGAAATCTCCAAAAAGGAAATGTCCAAATGTTTCCCTGATCATTATTTGACTGGATTCACTTTATTCTTCTTCCACTGACCAACATCATGTTTCTGAATAATGTCTCCACCTTCAGACGCCTTTAAGAGGAAATAATGAGACCTTAGTTCATATGTGATGACACGATGAACTTTGAATCAGTTTTCGTTTCATGTGGATTCTTCCTGTAATGACTGAGATAGACATAGATGGTTTTGGGAAACACAGTTTTTCACATTCACAGTTTATGTTTCTAGGGAAACATAAAAATATTTATCATATAAATAAAGTCAAGTCTAAATCAGGTCCATGTGGATGTTTATTCACAGCAGATTGTTCGGTAGAAGTGAAAAAAACGGCAGTCGTAGCTAGTGCTAGCTAGCGTTAGCATTAGCACGTTGTTAACATGTAGCATCATGTTAGCATTCTCCATTATTTATGTATTTATGAGCTGTTGAACCACTTTGTTCCTCCCCATGTCTTTATTTAGTAGAAAACTATATTCATAATTCAGCATTTGTTAAAGTCGTTTATGAATAATTGAGAAAGTTTAGTTGTTTCCCCCTTAACTGTTTCAAACATGACCATATATGGGCGAGTCCAGACAAAAAAATGACCAACAAAATACTAAAAACTAAGGAGAAAATCCGGAAAAATTTTTTTTGAAGAAAAATATATATTAAAAAATGTGGGGGGAATTTTGAAAGAAAGAAAATAGGAAACATTGAGGAAAAGATTTGGGGGAAAGTGTTTTGGGGCGTGAGCTCTTCATCAGAGGTCGGCCGCTCGGTGACCTCACACTAACGACCATGACACTAACGACCGTCCTCTTCACCTCTCGCTGTATTTACCAAACATCAGATCAGGAACAAAATGGATCTGAAAAGAGACTCTGGAGAATCGAGGGACGTCTGAGCAGAGACACGTCAAAGGAACCACTGGCTCTGATCCACAGACTCTGTTTCACTGGAGAAGAACCTGACGTTACATCTGCAGATCTTCTCCACATGTTTAACGTGGACCTGAGTCACAGAGTCAGGGTGAACTTAAACCTGTGACGGAGACGCAGGACCTTGTGAGGCGATGCTGAGGCCCCTCCCCCGCAGGGTGACCTCTGACCATGTGACCCGCGGCTAACTCGGGCGTCTCCGGGGAAACGGCGCCGGCTCTGATGAAATGTGCCAAACGCCGGCGGTAAATCAGCTCGGTTTATCTCAAACACTTTCTGAGATAAACAAAGTGAAGTGAAGGGCCGAAACAACTAGTAGCTCAGTGTTCCAACATCCACAAACGGCAACTGCTATCACAACTTGAGATTGACGAGGTACAACACCAATGCTCTGACAAGGGTGAAGGACACCAGGTCAGAGGGGAGTTAACATCAACCCCCCCAACGGAGACTGGGTACGAAGCCCCAATAAGTGCAATCACGCTGAACGAGGCAGCAACTGACCTGAAAAATAAGATCATGGCAAAAATGTCCAGCAGGCAACCCCGAAGTCATCTACAGAGGCTAAGTGAAGTACCATCAGAAAGTCTGCTAGAAGATGTGAATGCAGCTCTGCAAGCAATTCCTACATCAACCATCACTGAAACCAATGAGCTGGTATGCTGCACAGCAGCAGTGATCCTAGAGACGCTTGGTTATCGTAAGAGCAACCATGAGATGAAATACCCACCATGGAAAAGAAGGCTGGAGGCTAACATCAAGGCAGCGCGGAGAGAAGTGAGTCAATTAACAGAGGCCTTGAAAGGTGCTATGAAAAAGCAAGTACCCAAAAGGTACAGCCAGATGCCCATACCTGAAGCCTTGGAAACTGCCAAACAAAGGCTCCAAGCCTTGGCCAGCCGTCTAAAGAGGTACACGAGAGGGTTAGCCTACGACTCAATGCCACATACTTGGATCATTGAATGCTTGGCACTATACAACATCAACAGGACTCTAAGAGCCTTCATTGCAAACTCGATGAGGTTGTGGAAAACCACCCTTGAGGCCAATGGCAAGCCACTTGCACAAGTCTCCATCAAATGTGGCATATACCAAGGAGACGCCCTGTCCCCACTGCTGTTCTGCATAGGTCTGAACCCCCTCAGCCAAATAATCAACAAGACTGGCTATGGATACCGACTCAGGAACGGGGCCACCATCAGTCACCTCCTCTACATGGATGACATCAAGCTGTACGCTAAGAATGAGCGAGACATGGACTCACTGATCCATACCACCAGGATATACAGTGCAGACATTGGGATGTCATTCGGACTAGAGAAGTGTGGTCGGATGGTGACTAAGAGAGGGAAGGTAGTCCACACAGAAGGGGTCTCACTCCCAGAAGGAACAATAGCAGACATTAAGGACAGTTACAAGTACCTCGGAATCCCACAAGCAAATGGCAACCTCGAAGAGGTGACAAGGAAAGCGGCTACGGCCAAATACCTCCAACGAGTAAGGCAGGTCCTAAGAAGCAGCTCAATGGCAAGAACAAGTCCCGGGCAATAAACAGCTACGCCCTGCCAGTAATCAGATACCCTGCAGGAATAATAAGCTGGCCAAAGGATGAGATACAGACCACAGATGTTAAGACACGAAAGCTCCTAACCATGCATGGAGGGTTCCACCCCAAATCCAGCACCCTGAGACTGTACACTAGCCGTAAGGAAGGAGGCCGAGGACTAGTGAGCGTGAGAGCCACTATCCAGGATGAAACATCCAAGATCCACAAGTACATCAAGGACAAGGCTCCAACAGATGACGAGCTCAGTGAATGTCTCAGACAATGGGGAACAGAAGATGAGGCGCTGGAGGTCTGGGATGTACCACCGAAACATAACTGAAGTGACGGATATCAAGAAATCCTACCAATGGCTGGACAGAGCTGGCCTGAAGGACAGCACAGAGGCTCATCATGGCTGCACAGGAGCAGGCCTTGAGCACCAGAGCAATAGAGGCCCAGATCTATCACACCAGACAAGACCCCAGGTGTAGACTGTGCAAAGAGGCCAATGAGACAATCCAGCACATAACTGCAGGGTGTAAGATGCTGGCAGGGAAAGCTTACATGGAGCGCCATAACCAAGTGGCTGGCATAGTGTACAGGAACATCTGTGCAGAGTATGGGCTGGAAACCCCAAGGTCAAAGTGGGAAACACCTCCAAAGGTGGTAGAGAATGACCGAGCCAAGATCCTGTGGGACTTCCAGATACAGACGGACAGAATGGTAATGAACCAACCGGACATTGTGGTGGTGGACAAAGAGCAGAGGAAAGCCGTGGTGGTTGACATAGCAATACCAAGCGACTTCAACATCAGGAAAAAGGAACAGGAGAAACTAGAGAAATACCAGGGGCTCAGAGAAGAGCTAGAGAAGGCCTGGAGAGTGAAGGCATCAGTGGTGCCCGTGGTCGTTGGGGCTCTCGGGGCAGTGACCCCCAAACTGGAGGAGTGGCTCCAGCAGATCCCAGGAAATACATCAGACATCTCGGTCCAGAAAAGTGCAGTTCTAGGAACAGCAAAGATACTGCGCAGAACCCTCAAGCTCCCAGGCCGACGGTAGAGGACCCGAGCTTGGAGGAAAAAGAGAGACCACCCGCGGAGGGTGAGGAACAGTTTTTTAAATATTTTTTATATATGTATATATTACATTTGATGTATTATCTTTTTTAATGATATATACTTACTTACTTAGGGCTCCTGCGAAGGGTCACCCGACACAATATCTCGTTCCCGAATACAATATGTGGTATTTCATAAAAAATTTAAAAAGAATAAAAACTGAAATTTCCCCTGACATAATATCTTGTTCCCCTGAGAAAAAGAATCCATTATTATATTTCATCTTTTTCTTTTTTTTTTCCAGCCTCCAAAATGTTTTTGGCTGATGTCACTGTCAGGCTCGGCTCATGAGCTGCTGTTCTTCAGGACCACAAGTACTAAAGTATCAGCAAAACAAGTACAAGTACTAGAACAAGTACTATAGTACTGCAGTACTTATACCATAGTTATCTTCTCTTTAAAGCTCCTGTTGTAGTCGCAGTAGTATGCAGTAGTACTATAGTACTGCAGTACTTATACTATAGTTATCTTCTCTTTAAAGCTCCTGTTGTAGTCGCAGTAGTATGCAGTAGTACTATAGTACTGCAGTACTTATACTATAGTTATCTTCTCTTTAAAGCTCCTGTTGTAGTCGCAGTAGTATGCAGTAGTACTATAGTACTGCAGTACTTATACTATAGTTATCTTCTCTTTAAAGCTCCTGTTGTAGTCGCAGTAGTATGCAGTAGTACTATAGTACTGCAGTACTTATACTATAGTTATCTTCTCTTTAAAGCTCCTGTTGTAGTCGCAGTAGTATGCAGTAGCACTATAGTACTGCAGTACTTATACTATAGTTATCTTCTCTTTAAAGCTCCTGTTGTTTCGGGACAAAAGCCTCTGAGTTCTTTTGACTCGGTGGAGCAGAGCGTGAACAGCAGCATAAATCAGACATTAGTGCGAGCTGGGGGCCGTGCAGAGCCGAGGGCCCGGGCGGAGGTCCAAGGGCCGTGGGGGGTCAGGGGGGCCGTGGGGGGGTCAGGGGGGGCCGCGGGGGGTCAGGGGGGCCCCGGCGCACGCTGTAAAACAGTTAAAAGCTTATTAGTGCCTCTGAAAGAGAGACTGATTCCCACTTTGTATCGGACACCCAGGGCTCGGGCTTTGAGGGGATTGTGAAGGGGCCAATTCAGAGCGGACCCCCCCTGGACCTGACCCCCCTCACCCCCTCTGTGACCCCGCCCCTGTCCACCACGGGCCCCGCCCCCTCTGCCTTCTGCTGCCACTGAAAAACTCTCCGAAAAACAACAAGTGTTTTATGTTTATGGACTTTACCCTCCGGGGTTATGCAGCTGATGTCACAGCAGGCCAGAGGAGCGGCCGCCATTACAGTTACGTTCAGACTGAGAGGAAGATCAAACCAGGACTAAAGCAGGACTAAAGCAGGACTAAACCAGGACTAAAGCAGGACTAAACCAGGACTAAAGCAGGACTAAAGCAGGACTAAAGCAGGACTAAACCAGGACTAAACCAGGACTAAACCAGGACTAAACAGGACTAAACCAGGACTAAACCAGCAGGACTAAACAGGACTAAACCAGGACTAAACCAGGACTAAACCAGGACTAAAGCAGGACTAAAGCAGGACTAAACCAGGACTAAAGCAGGACTAAACCAGGACTAAAGCAGGACTAAACCAGGACTAAACCAGGACTAAACCAGGACTAAACCAGGACTAAACCAGGACTAAAGCAGGACTAAAGCAGGACTAAAGCAGGACTAAACCAGGACTAAACCAGGACTAAAGCAGGACTAAAGCAGGACTAAAGCAGGACTAAAGCAGGACTAAACCAGGACTAAACCAGGACTAAAGCAGGACTAAAGCAGGACTAAACCAGGACTAAAGCAGGACTAAACCAGGACTAAACCAGGACTAAACCAGGACTAAACCAGGACTAAACCAGGACTAAAGCAGGACTAAACCAGGACTAAAGCAGGACTAAACCAGGACTAAACCAGGACTAAACCAGGACTAAACCAGGACTAAACCAGGACTAAACCAGGACTAAAGCAGGACTAAACCAGGACTAAACCAGGACTAAAGCAGGACTAAACCAGGACTAAACAGGACTAAAGCAGGACTAAACAGGACTAAACCAGGACTAAACAGGACTAAAGCAGGACTAAACCAGGACTAAAGCAGGACTAAACCAGGACTAAACCAGGACTAAAGCAGGACTAAACCAGGACTAAACCAGGACTAAACCAGGACTAAAGCAGGACTAAAGCAGGACTAAAGCAGGACTAAACCAGGACTAAACCAGGACTAAAGCAGGACTAAAGCAGGACTAAACCAGGACTAAACCAGGACTAAACCAGGACTAAACCAGGACTAAAGCAGGACTAAAGCAGGACTAAACCAGGACTAAACCAGGACTAAAGCAGGACTAAAGCAGGACTAAAGCAGGACTAAACCAGGACTAAACCAGGACTAAAGCAGGACTAAAGCAGGACTAAACCAGGACTAAACCAGGACTAAACCAGGACTAAACCAGGACTAAACCAGGACTAAAGCAGGACTAAAGCAGGACTAAACCGGGTCTAAGATCGACTTAAACTTAAGCAGCAAAAACATCTTTATTTTCCAGGTTTAGTTCATGAGCTTTAATGCTCGTTAATGTTCTGATAAAGTTAAGTCGAAGTCGGTCATAACTCACTGAAGTGACTCACCTGACTCACACAGTACTCTAGCACTCGAGTAAAAGTACTCGAGTAAAAGTACTCTCCGCCTCTGGCTCAGACGTAGCTTTAGTTATAGATTCAGTGTTTCAAAGTCACTCATAGTTTTCATTCATGGTAATAAAGTATTTCATGGTAAATTCAGAAGAGTCATGTTTATTTAGTTTGCAGATTCAGCCGCAGGAGTAATAGTAGTAGTTATAGTAATAGTAGTTGTAGCAGTAGCATAATAGTATTTGTAGTAGTAGTATAAGTAGCAGTAGTAGTAGTATTAGTAGCAGTAGTATAATAGTATTGTAGTAGTAGTATAAGTAGCAGTAGTAGTATTAGTCAGTAGTATAATAGTATTTGTAGTAGTAGTATAAGTAGCAGTAGTAGTAGTATTAGTAGCAGTAGTATAATAGTATTTGTAGTAGTAGTATAAGTAGCAGTAGTAGTAGTATTAGTAGCAGTAGTATAATAGTATTTGTAGTAGTAGTATAAGTAGCAGTAGTAGTAGTATTAGTAGCAGTAGTATAATAGTATTTGTAGTAGTAGTATAAGTAGCAGTAGTAGTAGTATTAGTAGCAGTAGTATAATAGTATTTGTAGTAGTAGTATAAGTAGCAGTAGTAGTAGTATTAGTAGCAGTAGTATAATAGTATTTGTAGTAGTAGTATAAGTAGCAGTAGTAGTAGTATTAGTAGCAGTAGTATAATAGTATTTGTAGTAGTAGTATAAGTAGCAGTAGTAGTAGTATTAGTAGCAGTAGTATAATAGTATTTGTAGTAGTAGTATAAGTAGCAGTAGTAGTAGTATTAGTAGCAGTAGTATAATAGTATTTGTAGCAGCTTGAAGCCCCGCCCCCCGCCGTTCGCTCTGTTACTCATTACTTCGTATTGAAACGGCCTTTGTGTCTCCAGCTCCACAGAAACAACTCAGTTACATTATTTTCATTCAGTACTTTTTACTTCTACTTGAGTAACATTGAAATAAAGTATTTGTTTCTTACTGGAGTAAAATAATAGAAACTTGTTCCTCTGTGAGTTAATCTAAAATATGTGTATTTTGTGTTTTGTTACTTTCTCTATCAGTTACTCATAGTACTCGAGTAACATTTTCTCCAAGTACGTTTTAGTTTGACTTGAGTATTTATTTGGGTCACTACTTTTTACTTGAGTAAAATGATTCTAAAGTAACGGTACTCTTACCTGAGTAAATGTTTTGGAGACTCTACCACCTCTGAGGCAGATTTATTCATAATGCACGATTCATAACTGTTCATAACGGCCTCCTCTCAACAGGTGTCCCTCAAGGATCCGTCATGTCTCCGGTGTTATTCTGTGCCCTGATGACAGAAGCATCTGTGATCACTTTCATGAAACTCTGCAATGACACGGTGCCAGAGTTCCTGAGGGCTCCCCAGAGTGTTGAGACCTTTAAAAAAGGACTGAAAACACATTTATTTAAAAAGGCCTTTTAGTTTGTTTTGCTCTTGTGCTTGCTTTGTTTTACTATGTCATGTTCATTTGTTTTTTATCTGATTTTAATTTACCTGTTGTAGCACTTTGAGGTTTCTTTGAAATGTAAAGTGCAATATAAATAAAATGTATTATTATTATTATTATTATTGATAATGGACACGACCAACACGGACAACCAGAGGCCCAGGAATTTACTGATTTAGACCCGATTTAGACCATGGGATTATAGATCAGGTAAAGTGCACTGGTTTCAAATACCACCAGGGCCGCTGCTCACACAGGCATTAAAAAGAAAAGTTCATTTATTTCTGTAATTCAACTTAAACTGTGAAACTAATATATGATACAGACTCATGACATGCAACATGACACATGTCAAGCCTTTGTTTGTTTTAATTTGGATGATTGTCTTACAGCTTGTAAAAAAACAAACAAATTAAAACCTCTTTAGATTAGAATATTACATGAAATCAATAAAAAAGATTTTAAACAGAGAAAACTCTAACCCTGCATCTGTCTTTAGTCCTGTTCCTTGAATGACGGCCTTAATGTGGTTGCGTGGCATGGATGCTCTCAGCCTGTGGCTCTGCTGAGGTGTTATGGAAGACCAGGATGCTTCAGAGGAACATCTGAAGCCCATGTCCAGGTCTGTGTGTGGAGGCTCTTGATGCTCTGACTCCAGCCTCAGTCCACTCCTTGTGAAGGTCCCCCACACTTTTGAATGGCCTTTTCCTGACAGTCCTCTCCAGACTGAGCTCATCCTGAGGCTTGTGAACCTTTCCTTCACTTCACTTTCTCTGAATGAGCTTTGATCCAGCACTTTGAGAACATCCAACTTCTTTAGTCAGTGATGGTTTTCTGCACAACTGTCAGGTCAGCCGTCTGAACCCATGATGGTGAATTCTACTGAACCACTGAGACCATTTAAAGTCTCAGGGAGCCTTTGCAGATGTTTGGATTCATGAGCTGATGGAAGGAGACACTTTGAGCTACAATAGCCCTTTACACAATATTTGAATAGGCTGTAATCAAATGACACGTGACTTCAGTGGATCCTAAGTCGATGCTTCCGTGTCCTGTCTCCGTTATTTCCCTATGAGGTCTTGTCTAAAAAATTCATAGTTGAAGGAAACATCCCTGACAGTGAGATCCTGATCTGAGTGACTCACTACGTGTTAAAAACATTACGTTGGATGTAAATTCTTGACTGCAGGAAATGTCTGTGTTGTTTTTAGGTCGGACTTTTTATCTCAGCGCTAACGGCTAGTGTCAACACCACCACAAAAAGTAAACATCTAAAAAGTATTTATACTAAAGACAGGCAGATTATTTTTTGAGCGGCTCATTTAAAATCTTGTAGCTATTTTCATTTGAATTGGTGTTAGCCGTTAGTTTCAAGACAAAAACACTCACCGTGATGAGCAGGAGTTTCCTCCAGTGAATGTTTTGCTCCTGACGTGATGTTTTTAACCTGATGCTGTGACTCCAGTAACTCACTCTCTGCCATTACATGGAATCTTCAGCTATTTATTTATTTAGACAAAACCTCATAGGGAAATAACAGACAGGAAACGCAAACGACTACTTAGAATCCACCTGGAAGTCACGTGATGCTCGCGTGCGTACAGCCATATATCTAAAGAGGGTTAGAATTTGGGTTTTTACAAACTGTGAGCCAAACTCATTAAAACAAACAAAGGCTTGACATGTGTCACTCTTCATGTCATGAGTCTGTATCATATATTAGTTTCACATTTTACGTTGACTTACAGAAATAAATGAACTTCATCACGATATTCTAATTTGCAGAGTTTCACTTGTAAATGGACGTCCCCCCACTTTGGGCACCCCTGGTCTACGAGGACTCACTGTCCACAGGAAATGAGATGATTCCAGCGAGTCTGAGGAAGACGAACAGGAAGTGCAGGTTCTCAGGTCAGAAGAACTAAAGCCATAACAAACTCACACTTATTTAAACGTATCTGTATTTGATCCAACTGCTCCTGGTTAGATCTGAACCTCTTTGGGAAATAAAGAGTTTGTATTTCTGTTTTTCGCTCCGTGATGAACGTGATCTGCTGAAAAGTTTGTCTCTTTTGTCCGCGAGCTCCAAACGCGCTCTCAAAGGAATAAAGCGTGTTGTTTTTGTCCACACTCGGGTGCGATTCAGGGCCGCACAAAGCCGTGGAGGTGTGGAGGTCCCGGGGGGGGGCTCTCCTTTGGGGTGAAGTCATGCTGAAGACGGGGCGTGCCGCTGGAGCGGGGCTCGCGGCGCTGGATGAAGTGGGCAGCTCTTAGATTAATTGGGGCCGAGCGCGGGGGCCCATTGAGCGGCGTGGGGGCGCACACACCCACCCACCGGGGCATTAGCATGTGTGAGAGCGCCACAAAGGAGCGCTCAAATACTCTTTTAATGGCTTTTTCAGAGCCGTGGAGAGGGAGACGGATCAGGGGGCGTTAAAGGGGCCACAATGGCTCACTTTCATTAAAGTGCAATTGGGAGAAAGCCTTTCTCTGTCCCAGTCTGCACAGTCTGCACAGTCTGCAACACAAACTCAGGGAACTCTGCACAAACCACTAGATACAACTTTATTTACTCTTTATCCAAAGCTCTGACGCTCTTCTGGAAAATGATATTTTATCTCAAATAAAGTGTCTTGGACTTTCATATTTTCGTCTGGAACTAACAGCCAGTCAAGTCTCTGAACTAGTGTTGGGATTTACGGCTCTTTTCTGGGAGTCTTTGGGATCGGTTCATTTCAAAGAGCCGTTCAAAAGACTGGCTCTTTTCAATCTAAAATGTGAATAACTCCAGAAAACTCACCATATCTAAGACCGATAAAAGGCACTGATTTAAATCGTCTAAAATGACAAAGGGACTGATGTTTAGGCTGTAACAGAGTCTGTAACTGTCATTTAGCTCTGACTTCAGAGCAGAAGCTTCACTTGTGGCTCTGATGTTGGGCTGATTCTTGTGTTCGATCGGGGAAAAAAGATCCGGCTCTTTCTCAGAAGAGCCGCTCACTCAGGAACGTCTCATTTACTCTGAACGTTTCTTATCGACCCAATCACAGACCACGTCGTCACGACAGGAAAATACCAGAAGATAAGTGTGAGTTTGGGAAATGTTCTTTTGGGCATTGGCCCAAATCAACTGACAATAATCCAATAGTGAAAGAATTAAACTGTTTATGATGAAGTTAGTTCAGTGTCATGTGATATCATTTCAGCCGAGGCCTTTCCATCGTCTTCACTGTGGCCTCTGTGAGGACCAGACACTTCTGTCTCCTGTTGTTTATCAGAGGCTTCAGGCTCTGCCTCTTCTTCAGTGACATGAACTGGAACTGCAGTGAAGCTCCTCTGAAGCTGAAGCTCCTCTGAAGCTGAAGCCTCTGAAGCTGAAGCTCCTCTGAAGCTGAAGCTCCTCTGACATGAAGCTCCTCTGAAGCTGAAGCTCCTCTGACATGAAGCTCCTCTGAAGCTGAAGCTCCTCTGATGCTCCTCTGAAGCTGAAGCTCCTCTGACAGTAGAAACAGTATTGTAGTTCAAGTGTCTCTGTGTGTGGGATCTGTGACTCTGAAGAGCCTCTGACTGAAGAGCTGAGGACAAAGACTAACCCTCACTCTGGAAAAGAAAACTAATGAGATCAACACCTCCACACACAACACCACCTCCACACACAACACCACCTCTCCAGGCACTTCAGACTCAGACTTAGGCCAAGACTTGGGTTTTGTCCTGGACACAAACGCGTCATTGAGAAGAAACACACCGTCTCACACTTCAAACCCCATCGACTGAACTCTCACTAAAAACAGGAGAACCAATAATGTTAAGGAGAGACATTCAGCAGAAAACAAAGTTTAAACGTCTTAGTTTTAACTCTGTCAGAGTAAAAACAGCCCAAACTCTCTCTTTACCAGGTTTATTCTCTGACGTTTTGTCGATTCCAAACTCCAACAGTTTGGGAAAGTCTAGAAAAGTGGGAAATGTGGGAAATTTTGTAACAGATTGTAAAGTTTACTCCAACATGTCTATGTGGCTCCTGATCTTTCCCACGCTTATTCATTCACACATACTGACATGTTTGGTATCCACGTGTAGCAGGAAAGGCTGTGACCGAGATGACGCTTTATCCAAATATGGTCATTTCCTCTGTGGGAGACAGCAGCGGCTAAAGACGGGAGGAATATACACAGGGACTAAACTTTAGTCGCTCCATAAGACACTTTACAGGCAAACAGGTTTTACAGATCTGATTCCTGGATAGATCGATTTTTAACGAGTTTATTCTAAAACTAAACCAGATCCAAAATCCCTCTGAGCAAATGTTTGGCACAAAATAAAAGCACATTTAAACCTGGCCTTGAACATTATTTAGATTTCATCGCTGAAAATATAACCTTAGTTTAACCTCTTAACCCGCACTTTAACTGAGCACATTTTCTCCAGTTCAACTTTACCCAAATCTAAAAGCTTCTCACAGCCTATAGACCAGAGTAACGCCTCATTTGAAAGCTAAGACCTACAAAACTGAAGATTTTTCCTCTTTGTATTTCCATGCGTTGTTGCCGCGTTGCCATCCTGCTTTTTGTCGCTGTTTTGATGCATTTTTAAGCGTTTAGATTTGGGTAAAGCCTGGATGATAAGTGGAGAAACTGTGGTTAAAGTGTGAGTACGTGGTTTATATGAAACACATTAGTTCCTCATATGTTCGTGGTTTGACACTGAGATCTTTATATGTAAAGTTCCAGATTAATAATCCCTCCTCTTTCTGATGCTAATGCCCGTGAGCCTCTGAGGTGGGCGGGACCTGCGCTGCCATTGGCCGGCGGTGGGCGGGGCCGTGTATTTGAATGTGAAAGGGTGAAGTGAGCGGATTAATGAGTGTCAGCTCACGTGCGCTGTGTCAGGGAGCGTGCACGAGGGCCCGCGGGGTCACAGGTCGGCGCTGAATGCAGTCTGGGTCCGAGCCGGGGGATTAGCATTAGCATTTCAGCGCTTTGACTAAAGACACTGCTCCGGCTAAAGCGGCGCTGCAGCGAAACGGGAGACACTGAAACATAAAGTTTATCAGAAACATCAGAGACACTGAAACATAAAGTTTATCAGA
The DNA here is from genome assembly GCA_007210695.1 of Neogobius melanostomus. Taxonomy (NCBI): domain Eukaryota; kingdom Metazoa; phylum Chordata; class Actinopteri; order Gobiiformes; family Gobiidae; genus Neogobius; species Neogobius melanostomus. The sequence continues at coordinate 42,358 of VHKM01000552.1, forward strand.
AACATCAGAGACACTGAAACATAAAGTTTATTAGAAACATCAGAGACACTGAAACATAAAGTTTATCAGAAACATCAGAGACACTGAAACATAAAGTTTATCAGAAACATCAGAGACACTGAAACATAAAGTTTATCAGAAACATCAGAGACACTGAAACATAAAGTTTATCAGAAACATCAGAGACACTGAAACATAAAGTTTATCAGAAACATCAGAGACACTGAAACATAAAGTTTATCAGAAACATCAGAGACATAAAGTTTATCAGAGACGTGAATATGAGGAACAGTTTCCATAGAAACATCAGAGACACATTAAGAGACGTTTGTCAGAACTGTTCAAGCACAAACATCATGAGGCTGGGTCTGGTTTCCACAAGAGTTCACAGTCATGATGTAACTGAACATACGCGTAGAGACTGTGACTGTAATCCTGTTTGTTAGTCTGTTTGTAAAAGGTGTCACCAGCGCTTATACTTCTGATCAGAATGAATTATACGTTTGTTAAGTGGTGACGTCACAGCTGTACTTCCGGGTCCGCAGATGTGCCAGAAACTACAAAAAACTCTTTAACCCTCACAGCTCCCTGGGACTTTTTGTGGCCTTTGACATTTTCATTTTTATGGCATTTCTTCTGTGTTTGGTGGATGTTCCTCAAATTTGCCTCAGGATAATCATTTCTGGAGAAGTTCATTTTGGCTATTTCAGTTTTTTAACACCCTCACCTAAAATTATTTTTTACAGGTTTTTTGTTTTTCTGTAGTGACAGATTTCCATAAAAAATCACACTCAGCACCCTAAGGCCCAAACAGGGCCTCTACTTTTAACAGCCTTAAAATCACTATACTTTCAAATGTTTTAAAAAATGTGAAAGTATATGAAATATACTATGAAATAGAAAACCTGTAAAAAATATGTTTACCTCAACTTTGACCCATCCCAAGGCCTAATAAAAATAACACCTCATTCAATTTGGAATATTTTTTATAAAAGTTATGCAAGTTTTTGTGATTTCTAAACAGCACGGCAGGGAACTTTTGTGTGCATTTTGGCCAATAAAGGGTTAAAAATCATTTAAAAATTACAAATATTTGGTATGAATGTGTCAAGCAGAAGTAGTTCTATGATTCTGAGTTTTTAAAGTATTAAAAATATGAAAGTATAGTGATTTTATGGCTGTTTAAAGTAGAGGCCCCGTTTGGGCCTTAGGGAGTTAAGTGTGATTTTTTTAAAGGGAGCTCTGAGGGTTAATACCACAATCAATATTTCTGAAACTCAACAGAGAGTTACTGAACATACTTATTTATCAGACTCATTAGCCAAAAGTGCTGCACCTACTGCTATAAAAGTCATATTTACCAAAATCGCTACATCCGGGTTAGCGGAGAAAAATGCTAACGGCGCCGCTAACCCGGACGTAGCGACTTTAGTAAATATTACTTTTTAGCAGTAGGTGCAGCATTTTTGGCTAATGAGTCTGAGAAATAAGTAGCTTCAGTAACTGCCAGGACCCGGAAGCGGAAGTCGTGACGGCACACTTAAGGCAGGTGAAAGTATTGATTTTTCCCACAGTGGTGGAAGTGGAGATTTGTATCTATTTTCCTCCTTTACATCTTAGTTTTCATGTCAGAGAATAAAAAGCCTGATGTTTATTTTATGATGATTTGTCGCCTGCGACGCGGATTTAACAGGAAGTAGCAGCTGTGGCGTTGAAAGACCGTCTTTCCCGCGGGTATTCATTCACAAATATTGACAGATTTTACATCCACGTGTGAAGGGTCCCCGTGATGACGCTATCACCCAAATATGGTATTTTTCCTCCTACAAGACGCCTGGTGCAGAAGAGCCAAAGAAGGTTCCACTCGCTACAAAACTTCAGGGCTTGTTTTCTCTGAATGAGAGAAGGCCCCACTCGGGCAGCGGGTGAGCCCTTATAGTCGCTCACACAGACTCCACACTTTACAGTCTGGGACTTTACAAGATTCTGAAGGTTTTTTCAGAGGGATTTTTTAATTTCTAATTCCCAGCCTGATTTATTCAGCTTTGAACCCAAAAAAACCAGGCGGAATTTGAGTTTTTACAGATTTTTTCACTTATAATTAGTTTATTGAAAAACTAAACAATAAATCCAAAATCCCCTCTAGTTACTAATATGTCAATAAAATGAAACCATACATTTGAATCTGGCTCAATCCATTAGTTTTATTTCACTATTTCATTTTGGCCATTTTCATGCACAACATGCCTTATTTTTATATGAAGACATGAAATGATATATGACATATTTATATCAGTAATGTTCAGCAAAAGTTTTCCCTATTCACCTGCAGTGTCTCGCCTTAACAAACGTATAGCAACATAAGTTGTTGTCATGGCGACGTGTAAACGGTACAGCTGCACTTTGTGGAGGTTCAGTGGATTTTTTACTTTGAGAGTCGATAAAGGAAACAAACAGCAGCTCATGAACTAAAGACATTTGTTCTTCTGAGATGCTGAAGAGCTCCCCTGCAGCCCAGAGGAGGCGTCACAAGAGGAGCTACAGGAAACAAGGAGGAGGTATCCAGGTAAGACTCACAGCTAAGCCACACATGTCTTCTATTGTTCACTGGAGAATAAAACAGATGAACTGCTGAGCTCTTCAGAAGATGGTGAGAGACTGTTGTGGAGCGGAGGAGCTGCGCAGGAGGGAGAGGAAGGAGGAGGAGCTGGCGCTGTCTCTTTACCAAACAAATTTACCTTTTGGTACAAATAAAGTTACCTTGACCTTAGAGGGACGGCCCATTCTGAAAGGAACAGGAACAGACTGAGCGACGCCTTATTCAGCTCCTGATGTCTTGGAAACAGGAAGTCTGTACCTCTGCCCTGATGGGGCTCAGAGTGATGGGACAGAGGATCGGTATCTGTGACCTTATGCTCAGCTGAATGACCAAACCACTGGTCACAGACTCTGAAACGTCTCAGCAGAAGAGCCTTTGCTCTCATGGAAACACAGTCAACATTAATGTTCCTAAATCACTTGCTCCACATCCTGTCTGTGCTTCAGTGGATTTGCTTCTGCCTCTGGATCAATGAAAATGTTCAAACTGGTTTTGCATTGGTGGCTTAGGGGTTAGGCTCACCCCAATGTTGCCACGACAACGAGCGTCACGTCTTTGTTAAAGGGGGGTATTATGTAAAATGGACTTTTTCCAGCTTTACATCATGTTATTATGTCATTCCCTCATTAAACACATGCCTGGAGTGTTGCCTTGGCTCATTCACATATTTTTGAGTAATCAGTAAAAACTTAGACGGCAGCCATTTTAGGTGTAGCTATGCCTCAGTCCTCCTAGGAACGCCCCCACCTCCTGGAGACGCCTCTGGACCTTTCGTCACCAGCCAAGCCACCAACCACTGCTCCTCAGCTCAGCAGAGCCCCCTCCCCGCACAGTAGTGTTGTTTAGATGCCACAGCAGTGTGCTGAAGGGGGCGTGTCGGAAAGCTTCTTAAAGAGACAGAGGCCTATTTCAAGACGTTCAGTACAGCCATTTTGAGAGAGCAATTTTATTCAAGGCAGTTATTTTAATTTACTGCATATACAGACCAACAGAAGGTTACGTCATCATTGTAGTATGCTATAGACTGGTGCTATGTGATTGAAAAAAGCAGAATACCCCCCCTTTAATAACTTTAGACACAGCGTTTAACGAGAAACTCCTGAGGTCCCGTCTGTTATTATGAATAAAGTGTATTATAGTAACTCTGTTATAACTGATATTCTTTTTAACAGATCACAGAACTATTAATACACAGGTTTTTAAACAGTTTTGTAAAAGGTTTGTTGAATTCCTTATTCTTTAATTCAATCATAATATTTAAAGCGACGCTGCAGCTGAACAGGAAACACTTTAAATGTAGAGACTGAAATAAATATGTTTCATATCAAATGAGGCGTTTTCTCCAAGTATAAAGCAGTTTAAGAACAACAACGTCCACCAGTGTTTCTGCTAAACATGAGCAGGATCTGCCGTATCGTCTGAATAATGTTCAGCAGGTTCATCACACAGACTCAGGGACTAGACATTAAAACATCCAAGTCTGTGGAGCTAAAGTGAGAAAATCACTCTTTAAAGACAATGTCCCAAATAAATCTATAGAAACAGTGAATCAGTGATGATTAAACATGTTGGAGAAACACCTGAAACATCTCCTTTAATCCTTTAGAGCCGAGACGTCACAGGAGCCGCAGGTTCAGTCACAGGTTCGTGTTCTGGGAAAATAAATCAGCTCCACCTGCTCTGAGTAAACATGAGAGCAGCTGAACCCACATCAGGTCAATCATTACAGGCTCTCAGTCGTCCAGCAGAGGCTCCGGTCACACACAGGAAGCCCTGTGTCCGACTGAGACACATCACTGAGAGCCTGTAATGATGCTTCGTCCTCTTGGAGCTCGTGCAGTGACGGAGGAGCCTGCCCTAGGGCGGCCGTGGCTGCAGATAAAGGAGCAGCCTGACCTCTGACCCCGGCACATCTGGCTCAGTGTCAGGATCAAAGGTCAGGCTGAAGTGCTAAAGACACAAACAGCTACAGCAGGGGGCGCTGTTTCACTTTGGCACAACATTCTCATTTTCTAAATTCTTTCCCTCATTTTTGTTTATTTTTTATTTCCCCCATTTGTTAAAATCAGTTTCTTTATTTCCCCAGAATGATGAACCTGATCATAAATGTGCAGATCTTCCTCACATTATAGTTCAGTTTTCTGGTTCTAATATGTGAGTATCGGTATCGTTCAGGTATCGGTATCTAAAGTATCGATACTGATTCTTATGACTCGACACAGAGGAAGTTTAGTCGTAACGTTTGAGTCGAAGTATCAAACATTTGAACCTCGTGCTTTACCTGAGTCAGAGGTGAAGCAGCTGCACTAACGGGACCTCTGACCTCACTCACACCTGGACCAGACCCGGACTAAACCTGGACCAGACCCGGACTAAACCTGGACTAAACCTGGACTAGACCCGGACTAAACCTGGACTAGACCCGGACTAAACCTGGACCAGACCCGGACTAAACCTGGACTAAACCTGGACTAGACCCGGACTAAACCTGGACTAGACCCGGACTAAACCTGGACCAGAGCCGGACTAAACCTGGACCAGAGCCGGACTATATATATAAAATAAAATAAAACTCTTCCTCACCCTCCGCGGGTGGTCTCTCTTTTTCCTCCAAGCTCGGGTCCTCTACCAGAGGCCTGGGAGCTTGAGGGTTCTGCGCAGTATCTTTGCTGTTCCTAGAACTGCACTTTTCTGGACCGAGATGTCTGATGTATTTCCTGGGATCTGCTGGAGCCACTCCTCCAGTTTGGGGGTCACTGCCCCGAGTGCCCCAACGACCACGGGCACCACTGATGCCTTCACTCTCCAGGCCGTCTCTAGCTCTTCTCTGAGCCCCTGGTATTTCTCTAGTTTCTCCTGTTCCTTTTTCCTGATGTTGAAGTCGCTTGGTATTGCTATGTCAACCACCACGGCTTTCCTCTGCTCTTTGTCATATATATATATATATATATATATATATATATATATATATATATATATATATATATATATATATATATAGTATATATATGATTCTGTTAATAACAGTGACATATTATTAATATATATTAATAATAATAATAGCTCATATTAATATATTATTAAGCATGTTTTTTCATATGTCTTTATTTTGTCTATTTTTTATTCAAAGAAAATAAAGTTTGTTGTATTAATGTTTTGTGCTTTTGCTGAGCTGATGATCTGCTGGGGAAACTGTCCATAAATATATTTAAAAAAGAAGAATGATCTGGATGGTTTTGTCGCAGAATAATAAAGTGTTTATAATCGATGCCCCGCCTCTTTTTTACATATGCAAATTAGCATTGATATGTTTTACCCGGTATTGATTAAAAAGTAGCCATTTGGTATCGATATCTCGATATGGTGTCGATCCCATGCCTAACCCAGCCGACAGTAACTGCTCCTTATGTCCCGTACTACTCGAGTAGTTTTTGAGGACCTGTACTTTACTCGAGTAGTTTTTGTGTTGAACCTGTTACTTTTCCTCCACTCAGTTTGAAAGATAAATCTGACTCTTTCTGCTCCTCTACTTTTCTATAAGTCTCCATATAAAGCCTAATAAATGAACAGCAGGTGGCGCTGTGCAGATGTGGTGTTTCTGTACAGACGGGGATTCAGACACTTTTTCATCTGTGATTTTTCACACTTATTTAAATGGATTTGTACTGAATACTTTAGTAAATACAAACATTTGACTTTAACTTTTCTCTGAGTCATTTTAGTTTGTAACAAATAAATAAGTGAAAAGTATCGACGGGTCCAGAGCCTGAGGAGCTGCAGAGGAAGGATTAAGTATTACGGCTGTGGATGATCTGTTTAACAGGATTAGACTGATCCTCACCTCAGAGAGTGACCCCCCACAGGCCCCACAGGCCTTTACCCCCCTCCCACAGGCCTCTGCCCCCCCCACAGGCCTCTGCCCCCCTCCCACAGGCCTCTGCCCCCCCACAGGCCTCTGCCCCCCCCACAGGCCTCTGCCCCAAACGGGCTCCTCCGCTGGGGCAAAGATCTTCCTCCTCATGAACATAAATGTAAAGATGAAACCTCTGCTGTAGATACTGACATGAATATGAGGAAGTGACTGCAGATTTTCATAATAAAATAAGGAGTTTTATGCATAAACATGTTGGAGTCACTTCCTGGATAAAGAGAATAAAGAGAATAAAGTTGGTAAAGACAGAGTGAAATGTTTTTGTCTTAAATGATGAACGGCTCTGACCCTTCAGGCTCAGCAGGAGCTCCTTCTGTCCATCAGCTCACTCATTTACAGACACTCCCCCCTCAGTGAGAGGCAGGGGGCGGGCTCACACTCCTCCCCCCTCCTCCTCCTGGATCAGGTCTCGTCCTGGACCTCCCTCTTAATGATGGCCCCGCCCCCTGTGCACCTGCCCTGACAGGTGTGAGCGGAGCCAGTGCTTACACAACCTAAAAACCATCAGATGTTAATATTTAAAGATATTTAGTGAAGTTAGTCAGAAGCTTTTGTGTCCGCGTGGGGACTGTGAGTCTGTCCTACGGGGTTCCACAAGGATCCATATTAGGGCCCATGTTCTTTTCATTGTACTGAGACGTCTCCTTCCACTGTTATGCAGACGATTAGATTTATGAAGGATCAACTCTCTGTGAACTCTTTACAAATGTGTCTTAGGGAAACAAAATCCTGGATGGCTTTGAATTTCCTTGAATGAACGAATGAATGAAAACGTGTGTATGTTCAGCAAATTCATTACAAACAAGGAGGGAACTGCAAAGGTGTAGCAGCTTATTATGCCGACCCTACGGAACAACTGTCCATAAAATGGAACAAAAGCCTAATGTGTTACAGTTACAAATGTTTGTTGTTTTGTTTCAGTTTATGCACAACTGTTATACATGAACTTATCTTAACCAGATTTTCTTAAGCATCCATGTTTCTGTCACAAATCACTATTTTAAAATAGGTGAAAGAAATAAAAACAGGTTTATGTGAATGACTGTAAGCCTGAGGTGGTGTGTTTGGTTCCAGTGTCAGTTCTGTAGAGTTGATTCTGTAAACTTTGTGAACTTTGTGAATGTGAGCTTTAACTTTAAAATGAACTTCAGGAGTGTTTGTTCCTCTGTGGACGAGCTCAGATTCACGATTCGACTATAGCAAGTGTTTCTGTTTGGTTTAAACTGATGCAAACGGAAAGTGAGATTTTGATTTGACATATTCAGGCTCTTTAGCAACAACACAAAACACAAACTCCTCCTGGGACAGATTCAGGAGTTATAAATGTCACAGAGCAAAATGATGAGTTTAGTTTATTTCAGCTCCATCTGCAGCTCCGTGTTGACTCGTTTTAGAAAAGCCTCTGTTGTGTTGTTTATGTTTTTGTTTTTTGGCAGATGAAGTAAAGCCTCTGTTTGTGTTGTTTATGTTTTGTTTTTTGGCAGATGAATAAAGCCTCTGTTTGTGTTGTTTATGTTTTTGTTTTTTTGGCAGATGAATGAAGCCTCTGAGGCGTCTGAGACTCGCTGAGTGACTCTGAAGTTGAAGAGCGTCCCGTGCCGACGCTCAAACGGAGGAGGATAATCCAAATCCTGCTCTAATCCTGCCCCACACAGAGATAATCCCAGATCTGAGCCCGGACCGAGGCCAGGACCGGGAGGGACCGGGACAGGACTCAAGTGTGACCCGAGCCGGAGCCTTTGTCCCGAACAAACCACTGAAATCCACACGAGACAAACTGTTTCTGAGGCCAGAGCTTTAACCATACTTTAACGATACCGATAACTGAACGATACTTTAACGATACCGATACTTTAAAGGGATATTTCAGGATGTTTGACATTGGGCCTCATTTCCTAGTTATCCAGAGTGTTGTTGATGTCTGGAGATATTTTTTTCTTAAATTCATGCAGTTCTTATATTTGAAGAGTCTAGTGGCGCTAGGCTAATGCTAGGCTAGTGCATGTCTATGGTATCAGTTAGCCTGCATTAAAAACAGTGTGACCCACTCCACAGTGCACCTGAGGTAAATCACTTACAGTGCATCCGGAAAGTATTCACAGCGCTTCACTTTTTTCACATTTTGTCATATTTACAACCCTAAACGTAAAGATTTTATTTTGAATTTTTTGCTGAAAGTTCACACACAAGTAACAGACAACTGTGAAGTGAAAGCAAAATGAAACATGATTCTGTTATTTTTCAAAAAATATAAAAGTGAAAAGTGGGGCGTGCATAAGTATTCATACAGCATTTTCTGAGTGCATTAAATTGCCTTTATAACATTCCTAATGACTGCAGAATGTTCACACCTTGCCCTAACCATTAAATAGAGGCCACCTGTGTGTAATCTACTCTCAGTATAATTCCAGCTGTTCTGTGAGGGCCTCAGAGCTATGGTCAGAGTGTATTGGTCACTAAACAACATCATGAAGTCCAATAACACACCAGACGGGTCCGAGATAAAGTTATTGAGAAGTATAAAGCTGGGTTAGGTTATAAAAACATTTCCAAAGACCCGGCTGTTCTCCTAAACTTACTGACCGAACAAGGACCGCACTGACCAGAGCTGTTACCAAGAAGCCTATGATGACCCTGGATGAACTGCAGAGAGCTACAGCTCAGGTGGGGGAAACTGTACACAGGACAACTATTAGTCGTACACCAGACTAACCATATAAATGTCTGTGTTAATAGAATAATGTTTGAAATATAACTGACCTTGTATCACATGAATTACCGCATTTTGAGGGACTATTTTCTGGCAGATCACTCCGCCGCTGCGTTAGCTTACAGCCACGAAGCTGATGCTGCTCAAATATAAGTTATTTTAAATGATTCTATTAACACAGACATTTATATGGTTAGTCTGGTGTTATAAGTGATTTACCTCAGGTGCACTGTGGAGTGGGTCACACTGTTTTTAATGCAGGCTAACTGATACCATAGACATGCACTAGCCTAGCATTAGCCTAGCGCCACTAGACTCTTCAAATATAAGAACTGCATGAATTTAAGAAAACAATATCTCCAGACATCAACAACACTCTGGATAACTAGGAAATGAGGTCCAATGTCAAAAATCCTGAAATATCCCTTTAACTTTAACGATACTGATACTCAAATATAAGAACCGTAAAACAGAACAATAATGTGTTTGTGCATTTACAATATCTGGTTCATCTGTAATTGCAAGAAATGTGTGAAAAATGGGGAATAATTGGCAAAAAAAATAAGGAAAAATTGTGTAAGAAACAAAAAATAGGGTAAAAAAAACTTGAAAAAATAAGGGAAAATATTAGTAATGAAAAATTGGTTAAAAAGATAAAAAGGGAAAAAAACAAGGAAAAGGTGAATGTACAGTTACATTAAGCTCGTGAGCAAAGATGCTTGTACCAGACTGTAGCTGATTTCCATCTGTCGCCCTAGGGGACTCTTTAGACCCAAGTGTTGATGCTGTCGGTCCAGGGTTCTAATCATTTTTGCCCAATCTTTGCCCCATTTTCCCTTTTTACACATTTTCTTTCTTAATTTTAGCCCAATCTTTCCTTGTTTTCCAAATTTTTTCACCCTAACTTTTGCAAATTTCTTATAACTAACATTTTCTCTTTTCTCCCAATGTTTCAGTTTTTGCCACATTTACACATTTTTACACAGTCCTGGTAAATTAATAAATGAAAATATAGAGAGAAGAGTTTTTTCAGGTTCTGTTTTGATACTTTCAAATCTTCTGTAAAATTCTACGACTTCAGGATCAGTTTTGATTCAAAGGTTTTGCCACAAACAAGAAAAGTTTCAGAAAACGAGACAAGAGCTACTGCGGTGGCACAGTGGTTAGCGCTCGTGCTTCACAGCTCAAAGGTCTCAGGTTCAGTTCCCATCTGGACGGGGCCTTTCTGTGTGGAGTTTGGATGTTCTCCCCATGTCTGCGTAGGTTTCCTCCGGTTTCCCCTACCACTAAAAACATGTACAACAGGTGAATCCTCCAGCCAGGTGATTCTGACCATCAGCCTGGCTCCTTACAGGTCGCCCCAGCGGCATCGAAGGGTGGGTTAAATGCAGAGGACGAATTTCCCTATGGGGACAATAAAGTAAACAAACAAACAAAACAAACAAGAAACAGAAAAAACAGTTAAAAGTTCAGAAATGTCTCCAAAGCGATAAAGATGAAAAGAGTCAGAATACGGTAAAGACGTGTGAGTGAAATGACCCGGACGATGGAGAGCCCTGTGTGGAGGTGGGACTCCTGCAGTGTGTGGCTCAAAGGCACAAGGGCAGAGCTGCTGTAAGTGGAGCAGTATCTCACTGAATGAGGAATGAGTATCTTTTACCTTTTACTCGAGTACAGCAAACCAGGGAAATCAGTTCAAAACAGCACGAGGTGAAAGAAGTACTGAAGCTCCGCCCCCTCTCTCCCCCGGTCCCCCCCCCCCCCCCCCGGAGCCTAAATAGGTGCACAGATGGACTGATTGTTGTGGCATCTGCACGTCTTACTCACGTTACAATGGCTCTTTTTCTTACCCGGCGACCGGCCTCTGATTGGCCCACACACCTGCCCCGCACTTTCTCAAACTTTTGTATCCGTGATTTATTTTTTTATTATTAAACTCCCTCAGAGGTCACATGACTGTCTCATACAGGCTCCTGACGGGCCGCCCTCTGCTCCTGACGACCTCTGAGCCCTCTCCCTCAGAGGTCACATGACTGTCTCATACAGGCTCCTGACGGGCCGCCCTCTGCTCCTGACGCCCTCTGAGCTCTCTCCCTCAGAGGTCACATGACTGTCTCATACAGGCTCCTGACGGGCCGCCCTCTGCTCCTGACGGGATAAACCAGGGCTTCATGTGTAAATGCTGTTGGTGCTTCAGTGTTTCAGGTAAAGGATCCGGTAACTGTTTCATAATTACACACACTGACCTCAGAAACTAACCGGTTTGAACGTGAGGCGTCCGGTCACATGACTCTGACCTCTGACCACGGCGGCTGCATGGTCATGTGACTCAGACGCCTCCACATCGAGGCTCGTCCAGAAACGCATCCGGGTTTAAAGCAGAGGATTCTTCACATTTACATTGTACTGAAAGTTTGGTCCTGTTTTCCTCGTGTTTCCTTTATGTTTCTGTTATGTTTCCTTTATGTTTCCTTTATGTTCCCGTTATGTTTTCCTCATGTTTCCGTCATGTTCCGTCATGTTTAGAGTCTGAAGTGCTCGGGTCCAGAACGACAGACTGAGGTTAAGTGAAAGATAATGAGGTTAAAGTGTTGGTTTTCACTCGACAGACGGAGTCACTGAAGCCACAAGTTTAACTTTAGACTCTCATCTTTATACCTTTATACCTTTATATCTTTATATCTTTATACCTTTATACTTTTATATCTTTATACCTTTATACCTTTATATCTTTATACCTTTATACCTTTATACCTTTATATCTTTATACCTTTATACCTTTATATCTTTTATTTATACCTTTATACCTTTATACCTTTATATCTTTATACTTTATATCTTTATACCTTTATATCTTTATACCTTTATATCTTTATACCTTTATATCTTTATACCTTTATACTTTATACCTTTATATCTTTATACCTTATACCTTTATATCTTTATACTTTATACCTTTATACCTTTATATCTTTATACTTTATACCTTTATATCTTTATACTTTATACCTTTATACTTTATACTTTATACTTTATATCTTTATACTTTATATCTTTATATCTTTATACCTTTTATATCTTTATACCTTTATACTTTATATCTTTATACCTTTATACCTTTATACCTTTATATCTTTATACCTTTATATCTTTATACCTTTATATCTTTATACCTTTATATCTTTATACTTTTATACACATAAATGATACAACAAGGACACAGTTTATGGAAATGATCAGATTTGAAAATCCTCCATGTTCAAATGTTGATAATCTGTTGGACTCTTATACATCAAGCGTCTTAAATGTTTTGGATACTATTGCTCCTGTCAAGGTTAAAATGGTTAACAATAGACAAAAGGCACCTTGGAGAAGTGAAGATTCGGTCAGGGCACAGAAAAGGGAGTGCCGAAAAGCCGAAAGGAAATGGCGCAAGTCAAAGCTCCAGGTTCATTGTGAGATATACAAAGAAGTGCTTTGTGAGTTCAACCAGATTTTGCGTGGAGAAAGGGAGAAATACTTCTCTAAAATCATCGCAAACTGTAGAAACAATTCTCGTGTTCTGTTTTCCACAGTAAACAGATTAACTAACCCTCCAGTTTCACTGCCCTTAGAACTAATCTCTACATCTAAGTGCAATGAGTTTGCAATATTTTTTTATGATAAAGTCCAAGGCATAAAAAATGCCATAATTTCCACAACACAAATACCAACCCTGCCACCAACTAGACACCTTGAGCTGACACATTTCACACCTGTTACTGGCAAAACAATCGAAGAGGTCATCTCCGGTTTGAGTTCATGTACATGCTGCCTTGATGAATTACCCACTAGATTTCTGAAGTCTGTGCTGACCAGCTTGTTACCACAACTTGTTCAGTTTGTTAACATCTCATTTGAGACTGGAGCATTTCCAAAGGCCTTGAAAACCGCGGTCATTAAGCCTCTTCTAAAGAAGAGCAGCCTTGATCCCAAGGTACTGAACAACTACCGGCCCATATCAAACCTACCGTTTTTAGGAAAAGTCCTAGAGAAAGTAATATATCAACAGCTCACTTACTTTCTCCTATCTAACAATGTGTTTGATACTTTCCAGTCAGGATTTAGGCCCCACCACAGCACTGAGACAGCTCTGATCAAGGTGACAAATGATATCCGTATGAACACCAATGCAGGTAAGGTCTCAGTTTTAGTTCTGCTGGACCTGAGCGCTGCCTTTGACACAGTGGACCACGGGATCTTACTTCACAGGTTAGAAAACTGGGTGGGAATCTCTGGTACTGCTCTAAACTGGTTCAAGTCCTATCTCGAGGATAGGACGTACTTTGTCGAAATTGGCAACTGTGTCTCAGACAAAATCTCCATGACCTGTGGAGTCCCCCAGGGGTCAATCTTGGGACCCCTCTTATTCAACCTGTACATGCTTCCATTGGGTCAGCTAATAAACAGCAACAATGTGTCGTACCACAACTACGCAGATGACACTCAGATCTACGTGTCACTGACGGCAGGTGAACATGGGCCTGTAGATACTCTCTGTCACTGCATCGAACAGATCAGTTTGTGGATGCAAAACAACTTTCTCCAACTAAATTCAGACAAAACTGAAATCATTGTCTTTGGCCCACAGACACAAAGACAAAGTGTTATCAGTCACCTTGAGTCTCTTGCTCTAAAACCAAAAAATCAGGTTAGAAATCTAGGAGTAATCATGGACTCAGACCTGAACTTAAACAGCCACATCAAAGCAATAACATCATCAGCTTTTTACCATCTGAAGAACATTGCTAAGATCAGAGGAATAGTGTCAAAACCAGACTTAGAGAGACTCATCCATGCATTTGTCTCTAGCAGGTTAGACTACTGTAACGGCCTGCTCACTGGCCTGTCTAAACGAGCTGTTAGACAGCTGCAGTACATCCAGAACGCTGCTGCTCGAGTCCTGACAAAAACCAGGAAATACGACCACATTAGTCCAGTGCTCCGGTCTCTGCACTGGCTTCCTGTCACTCAGAGAATAGAATTTAAAACAGCTCTGCTTGTGTACAAGTCTTTTCATGGTTTAGCACCAAAGTACATCTCTGACATGTTAGAGCCGTATGAACCATCTCGGGCCCTGAGAACTTCAGGGAGGGGTCTCCTGGTGGTTCCCAGAGTCAATAATAAACACGGTGAGGCTGCGTTTCAGTTTCATGCAGCTAAAATCTGGAACAGTCTTCATGAGGATGTGAGACAGGCCTCAACTCTGACAATGTTCAAATCCAGGCTGAAAACAGCTCTTTTTACCCGTGCATATGAAAACTGAAAGTATTTTATCTGCACTCTTGACTTTTACTGTAATTGATTAACTTTGTGTTGTTGCTTTATTGATTGATTTTAACTGTTTTCTTGTAATTTTTTCTGCAACTGTGAAGCACTTTGAATTGCCTCGTGTATGAATTGTGCTCTACAAATAAACTTGCCTTGCCTTGCCTTATATCTTTATATCTTTATATCTTTATACCTTTATACCTTTATATCTTTATACTTATACCTTTATACCTTTATATCTTTATACCTTTATATCTTATACCTTTATATCTTTATACTTTTATATCTTTATATCTTTATATCTTTATACCTTTATATCTTTATACCTTTATACCTTTATATCTTTATACCTTTATACCTTTATACCTTTATATCTTTATACCTTTATACCTTTATATCTTTATACTTTTATACCTTTATACCTTTATATCTTTATACTTTTATATCTTTATACCTTTATATCTTTATACCTTTATACCTTTATATCTTTATACCTTTATATCTTTATACCTTTATATCTTTATACTTTTATATCTTTATACCTTTATATCTTTATACCTTTATACCTTTATACCTTTATATCTTTATACTTGTATATCTTTATACCTTTATACCTTTATATCTTTGGTGTGGTGTACAATTGTGGAATAAACTGGAAATGGAGTTGAAACGAAGTCCAAATATCAACCTGTTCAAATATAAATACAAACAAAAGACTTTTGAAATATACAGAGAACAAGAAATGTGTTGCCACTAGGAGGCGCAGTAGGATCAATTATGTGTGTTTCCTCTATAATCAAGGAAGAGTGTTGCTGCTTGGAACGGTTGTCATTCTATTGCTCAAATTTACAAATTGAGAATTAGGGTAGGCAAGTTATGAATCTGTTGAGAGGGACCCTCCCAACGGGCTCAAAACCTTGTCTTTTAATGCACCACTCAGCATAGGAACATCATCTACAAAATCAGCTGTTAGGGCAGCTGGGTGGGGGTTTGTTGAGGGGGAGTTACTGCCCTCTTCAACTGGCCCGTTCTACATCCTGGCTTGTTAATGCACCTCATTATGCAGGGCTTACATCATACTTCACATATAACTCAATTAAACAAATATAATAATAATGATAAATAAACCCGAATTAAATTATATTAAGGATGGTATTGACAACTGGGAAGTAGCAAGATCTCAGAATATAATGTGTATTAATGCACCTTTAATAATGATAATTAATGATAATTAAACCCGAATTAAATTATATTGAGGATGGTAATGACAACTGGGAAGTAGCAAGATCTCAGAGTATAATATGTATTAATGCACCTTTATAACATAAAAGTAGCACATTCTTTTGTTCTTTATTTTGCTGTTGTTTTTGTCTTATTCTTCATCATTTATTGTTACTTTGCCCTATGTTCCTTTGTTTATGATTTGCTACCTTGTAAATATTAAATGTAATGTTACTATTTTTATTTTGGGGTGGGCGCTTATAAGCCTTTGGCTTCAGCCCACTCCCTTTGAGCAGGTTAACTGCTCAAACAAATAAATAAACTAAACTAAACTAAACTTTATATCTTTATACCTTTATACCTGTATATCTTTATACCTTTATACCTTTATATCTTTATACTTTTATTTATACCTTTATATTTATACTTTTATACCTTTATACCTTTATATCTTTATACTTTTATATCTTTATACTTTATACCTTTATATCTTTATACCTTTATATCTTTATACCTTTATATCTTTATACTTTTATATCTTATACCTTTATACCTTTATACTTTATACCTTTATACTTTATATCTTTATACCTTTATATCTTTATACCTTTATACTTTATATCTTTATACTTTATATCTTTATACCTTTATATCTTTATACCTTATATTTTATATTTATACTTTATACCTTTATATCTTTATACTTTATATCTTTATACCTTTATACCTTTATATCTTTATACTTTTATATCTTTATACCTTTATACCTTTATATCTTTATACTTTATATCTTTATACTTTATACTTTATCTTTATACTTTATATCTTTATACCTTTATACCTTTATATCTTTATACTTTTATATCTTTATACTTTATATCTTTATACTTTATATCTTTATACCTTTATACTTATACTTTATATCTTTATACTTTATACTTTATACCTTTATATCTTTATACCTTTATACCTTTATATCTTTATACCTTTATATCTTTATACCTTTATACTTTATACTTTATACTTTATACCTTTATACTTTATATCTTTATACCTTTATACCTTTATATCTTTATACCTTTATACCTTTATATCTTTATACCTTTATATCTTTATACCTTTATACTTTTATATCTTTATACTTTTATATCTTTATACTTTATACTTTATATCTTTATACCTTTATACCTTTATATCTTTATACCTTTATATCTTTATACTTTATATCTTTATACTTTTATTTTTATACTTTATATCTTTATACCTTTATACTTTATATCTTTATACTTTTATATCTTTATACCTTTATATCTTTATACTTTATATCTTTATATCTTTATATCTTTATACCTTTATATCTTTATACTTTATATCTTTATACCTTTATACTTTATATCTTTTATATCTTTATATCTTTATACCTTTATATCTTTATACTTTATATCTTTATACCTTTATATCTTTATATCTTTATACCTTTATATCTTTATACCTTTATATCTTTATACCTTTATACTTTATATCTTTATATCTTTATTTTATACTTTATATCTTTATACTTTATATCTTTTATAACTTTATATCTTTATACTTTATATCTTTATACCTTTATATCTTTATACTTTATATCTTTATACCTTTATATCTTTATACCTTTATATCTTTATACCTTTATATCTTTATATCTTTATACCTTTATATCTTTATACTTTATATTTTATTTTTATTTTTATATCTTTATATCTTTATATCTTTATCTTTATTTTATTTTTATCTTTATACTTTATATCTTTATATCTTTATACCTTTATATCTTTATACTTTATATCTTTATACTTTTATATCTTTATACTTTATATCTTTATACTTTATATTTATATCTTTATACCTTTATATCTTTATATCTTTATACTTTATACTTTATATCTTTATACCTTTATATCTTTATACTTTATATCTTTATATCTTTATATCTTTATACCTTTATACTTTTATATCTTTATACCTTTATATCTTTATACCTTTATACTTTATATCTTTATACTTTATATCTTTATACTTTTATATCTTTATACCTTTATATCTTTATATCTTTATACCTTTATATCTTTATATCTTTATACTTTATATCTTTATATCTTTATACCTTTATATCTTTATACCTTTATACTTTATACTTTATATCTTTATACTTTATATCTTTATACCTTTATATCTTTATACCTTTATATCTTTATATCTTTATACCTTTATATCTTTATATCTTTATACCTTTATACTTTATATCTTTATACTTTATATCTTATACCTTTATACCTTTATACTTTATATCTTTATACCTTTTATATCTTTATATCTTTATATCTTTATACCTTTATACTTTATATCTTTATACCTTTATATCTTTATACCTTTATACTTTATATCTTTATACCTTTATATCTTTATATCTTTATATCTTTATACCTTTATATCTTTATATCTTTATACCTTTATACCTTTATATCTTTATACCTTTATATCTTTATACCTTTATATCTTTATACTTTTATATCTTTATACCTTTATACCTTTATATCTTTATATCTTTATATCTTTATACTTTTATATCTTTATACCTTTATATCTTTATATCTTTATATCTTTATACCTTTATACTTTATACTTTATACCTTTATACCTTTATATCTTTATATCTTTATACTTTATACCTTTATACCTTTATACTTTTATATCTTTATACTTTATATTTTATACTTTATACTTTATATCTTTATACTTTATACTTTTATATCTTATACCTTTATACTTTATATCTTTATATCTTTATACCTTTATACCTTTATATCTTTATATCTTTTATATCTTTATACCTTTATACCTTTATATCTTTATATCTTTATACCTTTATACCTTTATATCTTTATATCTTTATACTTTATACCTTTATACCTTTATATCTTTATACTTTATACCTTTATACCTTTATATCTTTATACTTTATATCTTTATACTTTATATCTTTATATCTTTATACTTTATATCTTTATACTTATACTTTATATCTTTATACTTTATATCTTTATACCTTTATATCTTTATACTTTATATCTTTATATCTTTATACCTTTATACCTTTATATCTTTATATCTTTATACCTTTATACCTTATATCTTTATTTATATCTTTATACTTTTATATCTTTATACTTTATATCTTTATTTTATATCTTTATATCTGCTCTGATTTCACAAACACATTTGTTGTAAATATATAAACAACTTAATTGTTTAGTAAGACAATAAGAGCTAAGCATTGTTATTGTTTCAACCACATTATTATTATTATTATTATTATTATTATTATTATCTAAGTATATGAACAGGAGATGTGAGTCAATAAGCTTGTTTTCTTCTCACTCCTTTTCGAGCAAGAATGTTATTGTTTTGTTTATTTTTTCTTTCACTTTTGTGTCAGCTCGAAATAAAATATTCAAAACAAACTTTAAGTCCATATGACGGGTTTAAAGCTTTAGTGAGTCTTTCCGCCGTGTTACCGTTATCGTTAAAAGTCTTAAAGATGTTTGAATAAAGTTAATGCTGATACAAACTGCACAGACAGAGAAGCTGAAGCTGGAGTTACTGTGAGGACAGACAGATGTGTCAGTCCTTTGGCGCCACCTGCTGGATGTTTGGACAGTTTCATGCTGTGACTCACTGAGAAAAAAGAGGCAAATTTATCACATTTTTAAACTTTAACTGAGTGCATTTTCTACAGGTCGGCTTTACCCAAATCTAAAAGCAAAACAAGCGGCAAAAACACACGACTAAAGGGCGATGAAAAGACAACAACAAAAGTGACAAAAACACGACAAAAAAGGACAAACAAAAACACTGACCTGCATTTTCTCCCAGTTTCTAAATGTCACACGAGCTTCTGTGACTTCACACACTCAGTTAC
Organism: Neogobius melanostomus; assembly: GCA_007210695.1. Classification (NCBI taxonomy): domain Eukaryota; kingdom Metazoa; phylum Chordata; class Actinopteri; order Gobiiformes; family Gobiidae; genus Neogobius; species Neogobius melanostomus. The sequence goes on from VHKM01000552.1 coordinate 62,090, forward strand.
ATTTACTCAAGTACTCCAGGAACCGTTTGAAGTAAAAATAGTTTTCTGATTCAGTACTTTTACTTCTACTCGAGTAGTATTAAAAACAAGTATCTGTTTTTGACTGAAGTCAAATAAAAGTAACTGAGTAAATGTGTTTATTGTTTTGTTGCTTCATTCTTCATTATTTGTTATTATTTGTTTTTATGGATTTTATTTGTAAATATTGCCATGTTCTCGCGTGTGTTTTGTCTCCACTGAATCATTAAACTGTTTTGCAGTGACTCAGTAAATACTCGAGTAACATTTACTCCAAGGACTGTTTTACCTTTACTTGAGTAGAATTATTCTAAAGTAACGTTACTCTTACTGGAGTAAATGGATCGCTCTGATTCCACACAGCAGATCAGACAGGTCCTGTAGCGCCCCCCACAGGCCGTGAGTGTATTATTATGTTCTCTCGATCATCCAGGAGACAGTCAAATATAAAACTTTAAAAAGTGATTTAATCTTTCCCTCTTCAGCCCAGAGGGCACGTGACTGGCTGATTTCTATGCTGCTGCAGGGAGCGCCTGCGTCCTACAGAGGGCGCCATCGATCCACCTCTCAGATCTCTAACCTGTGGCTGCTCCTCCACCGGGAGAAAAGCTTCATGTAACGAATGGAAATAAACTACAGACAGTTATTGTTATTACATTTGTTATTACATCTCAGATCTAATTATTTTAACTCCACATTCTCATGGTTTTACCCACATTAACCTCTGATCGCTTTGACCCAGCGCATGTTCTCCAGTTCAGTTTTACCCAAATCTAAAAACATCTCACAGCCTCCAGGCCAGAGTGACGCCTCATTTGAAAGCTAAGACCCACAAAACTGATTGTTGTTGCGTTGTCGCCGCGTTTATGTCACAATGTTTGAAGCGTTTTATCATGTTTTCATAGTTTTTTTGTCATTTATTGTTGGATTTTATCACTTTTTTTCAATGCTTTATTGTCATTTTTGTCGCTATTTTGACCTTTTTTCAAGAAGCTTTGTAAAGCAAACCGGAGAAAAAGCACTCGGTTAAGGCGGGGCTTGAAATAAGAAAATAAAACGGCCAAAAAACGGGACAAGAAGTATTTTTGATTGATTGATTGGATTTATTTGAGTGATTATTTACATTAATATTATTACAGTGCAAAAATAAATAAAGTAACAAAACAAAACAAAAACTCAAAAGGAGTTTGAGGCCGAAGCAAGAAAAGTGCCTACCCACATATTCAACATTAATTTACATTCCGGATACAGTGATACAGCTCATGTTTTCATACAATACAACACTTTACAAATTCCTAAATTGTACAATTACAATTGTCCGCGTTAACTTTACATATAACATTTCTGACCCCACTGAAGAAACACGGTGCCACCCACATTCACACACTGTCTTCTATCAGACAAATGAGATGTAAACCAAGCAAGAGTCCTCAGCCAAGTTAAAGTGAGTCAATTTAGAAATAAGGGCTTCATGGTCTACTGTGTCAAATGCCTTCTTCAGATCTAAAAAGACTGCACCAACACAGGTGTTTTTGTCAAGCATGGATTTGACAGTTTCTCTGTGGAGTGGTTCTGGAGGAAGTCAAACTGCATGGGCTGCAGGGGGGCGTGGCCATGGCTGAGATGTTGGTTGAGCAGCTTGGCTACCCATTTTTCAGCTACTTTGGACACCACTGGTAGTATGCTAATGGGGCGATAATTTGATGTAAGAGTCTTGTGTCCAGATTTAAAAATAGGTGAGACAGTGGCCACCTTCCAGCCTGATGGAACAACTCCCTCACTGATTGATACATTTATCAGATGAGTGAGCGGACGCACCAGTGTGTCCTTGTGTGTTTTGAGAACATGAGTGTCAATTCCGTACACGTCTTTTGCTTTTGAAGATTTAATGGACTTGATAATATTGGCCACCTCCCCGTCTGTGATTTGCTCGAGTCTAAATACTGGTATTTCAGGATCAAGTGAATGATGAGCTGTTTGTGGTGGGCAGAATAATTGTTTTATTTCATTGACAGAATCAATAAAGAAATTATTAAATGTAGTGGCCAGTTTGTGCGGATCATTTATTAAGATATTATCAATATTTATTTCCATTATAGGATTATATGATTTCTTTTGCGTTCCAATAAGTTTGTTAATGTTTTGCCAAATAATTTTGCCATTTCCATTGGCACTTTGAATTATATTGACAAAAAAACTTGCTTTGGCCTTACGTAAGGCATGAGTAATCTTATTTCTCAAAGATGTAAATCTGAATCTGTCTGTAGTGAGGCCAGATTTCAAAGATATTTTAAGTACGGCGTCTCTTTCTTTCATGAGAGCTTTACATTCATCGTTAAGCCAAGGTAGATGGTTAATTTTTTGTTTACCTTTTCCCCTATTTAAAAATGGTTCCATCACATCTTTCATTTTAGAATTATATGATTGAGAGCAAATTTCAACATCATTCATTATAAACAACTCGTCCCAATTTATTTCACTCAATGCTGTTCAGATTTTGATTTTGAGAATTTGGAATAAAAGTACATCGACTTCTTAGGGTAGATATGTTGCGTTTTTTACTCAGTTTTCTGGAGAAAAGTATAATATTGTGATCTGAAATGCCCGTAATACAATGGTATGTTTCGATAATTCTTTCAGAGCGGTTTGTGAATAGCAAATCAATTAGAGTTTCAGAATCATTTGTGATTCTTGTAGGATTTTTTATCATTTGTGTTAAATTATAGTAATGAGCAAATTGTTTGAGATGCTCTTTTTTGTCATTCCAATTAACATTAAAATCACCAATTAAAATAGTTTCTTTGGTTGTGTCACAGTGATTAAGGAGAAGTTTAAGCTGTTCGTAAAAATCTACTTTTGCACTCGGTTTTCGATATATACATATTATATTAAAGGACATTGTAGGAGAGAGTAATATATGTACACCAACACATTCTAAAGTAATTTCACTGGGCAAATAAATCATTGTGCATTTAAGAGTGCTCTTACAACAACACTCCACCGCCCCTCCCTTGGTCTCTGTCTTTTCTGAATACATTATACCCAGGCAAATTAATAACGAGTTAACCATGTCTCTGTGAGTCCCAGAAAATTCATTCATTTTCATTCATTTATTTATTCATTCCGGGCAGACAATGGCAACAACAAAAAACAAAAACATACAGGATACAAATAAAACGATCCATTTCCACCCGAAAGGGAAGAAGATAAACTTATTAAATCCCACCCCCAATTCCCCATTCAGAGCTCACCACATTCAACTTCACTGTTGCATTGCTCAAGGATTACTTTACAAATAATACATCGTGGCGACATTACCATAGGTAACAAAAATTGCAAATAACTGTATACAAACAATATAAGGAAAATTAAGAAAAATTAACAGTACCAACAATGGTAATGGACAATATACCAATAATGGTAAAAAACAAAATAAACCAGCGATGGTAAGGAAACATTGAGCACTTATTAACACTATGAGACAACAGCAAGTTAAATTAAAGACCCTCATCTCTATATTTTGACCTGATGTTTATATAACAGTTTGAATCGATGGACAGTTTGGCATTGCTTGTGTTGTAAGTCCAGTTTGTTCCAGAGTTTCACTCCACATACAGACACACAGAAACGTTTACGAGTGTTTTGAGCTCTCGGCAATGAAAAATATCCAAAACCTCTCAAGTCATAAGCTCGCACTGGAGTTATAAAAAAACGTTGTAGGTTAGGCGGTAATAATTTGTTGAATGCTTTGTATAAAACTATAGCTGTACTATATTTTACAAGATCATCAAATTTTAACAACTTTGACTGCATAAACAGATTATGAGTATGGTCTAAAAAAACAACCTTGTGAATGATCCGCATTGCTCTTTTCTGTAATATGATCAGAGGATTAATTGTGTTCTTGTAAGTATTCCTCCACACTTCAACACAATACGTAAGGTATGGGAGTACCAAGGTGCAGTATAGAGTACGCAGTGCATTTCCATCAAGGTATAATTTTGCTTTATTTATTTATAATTCAATAAATCAATATTTGAACCACACAGCAGATATTCTAATTGTTCACGTTTAGGCGTCATACTTCTTATATTGAGATGACCACCAAATAGTCCCTTTGGTTTAGATGATGGATCCCACACGACTTTAGCCCGATTGAGTGTGTGGAATATTTTGGTGATTTTATGCCGTTGGATGAGTGTATTTGGTCAGTATGGTCATCGGCAGTTTGTGTGGGCGAAGTCACACACTCACCAATGCGCAGTCCTTGGTTCTTCCCGCTGTCGTGTGGCCTCTCCAATGACAACGAAGCAAGCCCCCCCAAGGTCCGCTGAGGGGCTCGTTGCAATAGGTCCAACAATGCGCTCAGTACCCGGAGAAACTGTTCCCTGGACTGGGCGGTCATCGCTGTACACTGATCCAACGGCGACCACACCGCAGACCCGGAAGAGCCGTCAACGGGAACCGGTGTACAGATTTTAAACCCCCCATTCACCTTACCCCCGGTACTTTAAAATTGATTTCAGATTACCGGGGGGTAACCTGAAACTGATTTCAAGCTACCCCCCCTGATTTCAGATTATCCCCCGCCAATTACAATATGTGTTGTTTGGCACGGCCACGTTAAATAGAAAATGCCCGGATATTAATAGCTAATAATAGCTACAACTCTCGTAACTTTTCATCTGCGGTTTTCTCTTTCCAAACTGGCAAATAATATACAGTGAGGAAAATAAGTATTTGAACACCCTGCTATTTCGCAAGTTCTCCCACTTAGAAATCATGGAGGGGTCTGAAATTGTCATCGTAGGTGCATGTCCACTGTGAGACATAATCTAAAAAAAACAAAAATCCAGAAATCACAATGTATGATTTTGTAACTATTTATTTGTATGATACAGCTGCAAATAAGTATTTGAACGCGTGCGTGTGTGTGTGCGTGCGTGCGTGTGTGTGTGCGTGTGTGTGTGTGTGTGTGTGTGCGCGTGTGTGTGTGTGTGTGTGTGTGTGTGTGTGTGTCTGTGCGTGTGTGTGTGTGTGCGTGCGTGTGTGTGTGTGTGTGCGTGTGTGTGTGTGTGTGTGTGTGTGTGCGTGCGTGCGTGTGTGTGTGCGTGTGTTGTGTGTGTGTGTGTGTGTGTGTGTGTGTGTGTGTGTGTGTGTGTGTGTGTGTGTGTGTGTGTGTGTGTGTGTGTGTGTGTGTGTGGTGTGTGTGTGTGTGTGTGTGTGTGTGCGTGCGTGCGTGTGTGTGTGCGTGTGTCTGTGTGTGTGTGTGTGTGTGTAGTGTGTGTGTGTGTGTGTGTGTGTGTGTGTGTGTGTGTGTGTGTGTAGTGTGTGTGTGTGTGTGTGCATGTGTGTGTGTGTGTGCGTGTGTGTGTGTGTGTGTGTGTGTGTAGTTGCGCCCCTGACCTGTAGCATGGAGGACAAGTGGATCATGGCGGTTTGGGCTCGGCCTGAGTTGTATGACACGCCTCCTAATTATGACGCTTGTAAAACTTCACGCGCCGCAAACAGGTGTTTCTCACGAGTGTGAAGCGGCCATGTTAGAGGCGGACGGGGCGTGGACGCACGTTTGGTCTGAACGCACCTTTAGCTTTCAAATGAGGCGTTACTCTGGCCTAGAGGCTGGAAACTCCAGTTCAAAAGCTTTTGTAATGTGCTCAGTTAAGGCGGAGGTTAAGGAGTTACTTTAGTTCTAGTCCAAGTGTTGCAAACTTTGTGTTTTGCATCGGCTGCAGTCAGAGCTGTTCTTCCTGAAATCAGACCAGAGTTTATTTCACTTTTGGCAGACGCTCGGAGTCTTTATAACTTAAAGAACTCGGTGAGTAACTTTTCTATAAGACCTGGAGTCATAAAGGACCAGTGTTTTAGGAGAGACTAAATGTTTTTAATGTAGGAAAACAAAGGCTCGTGGTTCTGACCTGGTTACTTCAGGATAAGGACAAGTATTACTTATACTTACTGTATCTCTCCAGCAGAAATCGTCTGTTTGAGGAAACACATGTTTTAAGGTTTTTAACCCTTATGTTATCCTATGTACATTTTTGTACATTTTGCAAGATTTTTTTTATTTTTATTTCCTGACCATTGTGTCTGTGTTGCAGCAGGAAATGTTCAGAATCCAGTGTTTGTTTTTCTCTCATGTCTTTTATATTGGAGATCTGCATTTTCTATACGTTCGCCCCCTAGTGTACAAACATGTACACGCTTTTCAAACTGCTATAAAAAACACATACTTTCATCTTTTTTCAAAATGTTTCACAAATTTGAAGATTCACTTCTCACCTTCACAAAACTACCAAACATGTTTTTATTTTGGGTTTTTAACCCTTTATATGCCAGTTTCAAAACAATAACTTTGAAGTTTGTGTTACAAAACAACATAAAAACCTCATTATCTTTATAATAATGAATAGTAGAGAGCTGGGGCTTTGGTGGATTTTAGAGTCTTGGATGTGTCAAAGTTGGATTTGATGCATTTATAGTTTTTCTGTAGTGGACGATTCTTTATTTGAAAATGGCAGCGGCTGAAACAGCCCCATTGACTTCCATTATAAACACATGTTTTTCTTTGCTCTTCCAGAGCCGTTTAAAACTTCACTTTTTACAATGTCAGCATTTCATTTGGAAGAAAAAGAATGAATTTGAACATTTTTACTGATTTTCCTCAGATTGGACCTCATTCCCATTGTTGGCACATGAATAAAATCACTGTATTTGTTCCTATTGAATATAATGGAAATAAGGCATTTCCATTGGACTTTACCCTGAAAACTTCCATTTTTAAATCTCACTGAAATACGGCATAAAATCACTCAATCTGTGACATCAGGGTTTCATTTGGAAAAAATTAGTGAAATTTGACATTTTTACAGTATTTTTCAACTTTTTTTGACAGTTGGCCAGTGTTGTTTCATATTCTACAGTTTGTAAACTCTGTGTTTATGTGATAACAGGAGCGCGGTGGGCGGAGCCTAAACTCATTTTTGAGTTTTTTTGCAAAAATATGAATTAGCTGAAAGTGACCTCAACACAAAATAACCTGGACAAAGAGCTGCAGTCTGGATTTATTCTCGTGTTTCCCTCAGGTTTACAAACATGGCCTCGTTTTCAACAGAGACTTTTCTGCTTCAAAACTCACCACTGATTGTGACGCTCACACTGAGCTTTTTAGTGTCTAAGATTTCTAAACTGTAATAATCTTCACACTAAACATTATTGTCGATAAATCACTTGTTAATTTTTAAATTATTCATATATTTTATAGGAAACACAAAGGCAAATCCTATAGTTTCCCCTCGGCCACAGCTTCAGTATAAGCTGACTGAAGATACAGCATCTGTGTACAATGTTAGAAAAGTGGAACATTCTGAAATGCAGTGGAAATGTCAAATTCAACTCCTTTTCTTCAAAATGAAACGCTGACATCACAGATATGTTACTTTTTTCCTGTGTTGCAGTGAGATTTAAAATCTGAAGTTCTATGGCAGAAAAGTCCCAGGTTCTGCCAAGGCCCCATTATATTCTAATGGGAAAATACCACAATTTCATTCACCTGCCGACAAGAGGAACAAAGTCCAAACTGAAAACATACAGTCAAAATGTCAAATCTGACTCTTGTTCTTCAAAATGAAATGCTGACATTATAAAATATATGACTTTTATATGAATGTCTTTATAATGGAAGTCAATGGAGACAAGAACATTGATTTGATTGATTGATTTTTATTTTATTTCGAGCTACACACAACACAGGCAAAAAAGCCAAAAGAAAACACAATAAAAGAGAAAATAATAATCAACACTCTAGCTCGAAAAGGAGTGGGAAGAAGACAAGCTTATTAACTCCCACTCCTGTTCATATACCCGCATAACAATGTGGTTGCTACAATAACACTGCTTAGTTCTTATTATCTTACAAAACGATTAACAGTTGAGTTGGTTACATATTAACAGATGCAACAATGCAGTATATTAAGTCAACATTCACAGTATGTTACACTTTATAACAAGTGAATATATTTTTTCCCCCCTATACCTATTTTATTACCATGTTGGTATTGCTGTTATTCACCATCACCATTACAGCCCATATAAGATTACTCTGTATCAAAGTGTTTGAATAATACATGACATACTCCACTTTTATTCATGAAAGGTACAGTAATCGCAGACTGATTGATGCTCATGATAACAAGAATAATCTTAATGATGTGTGTTAAAGAGGAGTCTGGGCTCTTCTTTTTCTTTCCTGTGTCTGGACCAGCTGCCAGAGGGGAGCAGCCCCCGAGCAACAGGACCATCATCATTTGTTAAGTGTCCTATGCTGTGCATTAAAAGAGACAAGATTTAGGAGTCTGCTGCCAGAAGAGGGTTTCCTCGAGCTGCCGTCCTCCACATGTCTGCCCTATACTATGGGTTATGTTGAATGCGGAGTACATGGATATGTGCATGTTTTACTTCTAAGAATTTAATTCCTTAATATTACCATCAGCATCAATAGCAGTACCGCTGTCTGGATCTATTAAGTTTGATTCTAAGAATAATATATAGATTGTTAGGTATTAATCCTGGGCTGATAAAATAATGATGATAATAACACAACAGCAATAGCAATAACAATGGCAATAACAATTACTCCACCTAATTAATTCTTATACTAATATGATACAGTACCATATTAATAGCTATCCTTAATAAAAATAAAGAAAACAAGAGAAAACAAAACAAAACAAATAGATAAAATAAAACAAAAAAATAAAACAAAAACAACAAAACAGCCAAGACATATAGTTAATGTAAGATATTACTAATACAATATAATCACTTAGTTATTCCTTGTTTACTGAATTACATGTTATATCCTCTTACAATAATAATAACAACCATAATGATAATAATAATAATGATACTAATAACAATAATAACAATAATAACAACTGCAATAGTATAATAGTAACAACAACAATATACTTCATTATTAGTTAGATCTGACCTTTAAAGTATACAGCACTTTGTGACACCCATTAGCAATCAAGTACCCATTTCCTCCTTCTGGTACTTTGACCATACCATTTTTTTATATCTTGATTTGAAATGATGAATATTTGGACATTGTTTATATTCTGCCCCCAATTTGTTCCAGAGTTTAACTCCACATACAGACACACACATACTTTTCCTAGTGGAAGACACTGCTTGAACCTTAAAGTTATCACACCCCCTCAGGTTATATCCCCTTCTGTGCGTGCAAAAAGCATTTGTATCCTTGCAGGTAGCGCATTTTTGTTGGCTTTAAACAGAAGTTGGGCAGTAGATAAATCAACTAAGTCATGCATTTTTAACAGTTTAGACTGCAGAAATAATATATTAGTGTGATCACAATATACTACGTTGTGTATAATTCTTACAGCCCGTTTTTGGAGTATAACAAGGGGGTGTAATGAGCTTTTATAGTTATTGCCCCAAACTTCTACACAGTAATTTAGATATGGCAAAACTAATGAACCATATAACAAAATAATGCATTGTAATTTAAGAAAAACTTGGCTTTATTAATGATTGAGATACTTTTGGAGACTTTACCTTGTATGTGTCTTATGTGTGGTTTCCAGCTTAATTTACTGTCAATGATGACTCCTAAGAATTTAATTTCAGATACTGTATCTAAAACTACACCGTCTATGTTTACTGAGTCTGGTTTTCCATTATAATTACCGAAAAACATTACTTTTGTTTTATTTAGGTTGAGGGACAATTTGTTAATGTCCATCCATGTTTTTAATTTCCTTTGTTCACAGTTTATGTTAGTTACTAAATTACTATAATTGTCATTAGAATAGAAAATGTTTGTGTCATCTGCGAAAATCACTAATTTTAATAATTTAGACACATTAAAAATGTCATTAATGTATAAATTGAACAACTTTGGGCCTAAGACAGATCCCTGTGGGACCCCACAACCAATGTCCAAATAACCTGATGTAAACTCCCCCATCTTCACATACTGTTGTCTCCCAGTTAAATAGCTTTGAATCCAACTCAAAGCCACTCCCCTTATGCCATATCTGTCTAATTTTTTTAATAATATAAAACATTTTGACATAAAGAATCGTCCACTACAGAAAAACTACAAATGCTTCAAATCTATTTTTGGCTCAACTTTGACACATCCAAGGCCCTAAAATCCACCAAAGCCTCAGCTCTCTACTATTCATTATTATAAAAATAATGAGGTTTTTATGTAACACAAACTTCAAAGTCTTTGTTTTGAAACTGGCAAACCAAGGGTTAAAATCCCAAATAAAAACATGTTTGGTAGTTTTGAGAAGGTGAGAAGTGATTCTTCAGATTTGTGAAAACATTTTGAAAAAAGATGTGGTTTTTATAGCAGTTTGAAAAGCGTGTACATTTTTGTACACTAGGGGGCGAACGTAAGAAAATTAAAGGATGACACAAGGGTTAAGACCATGAACACATTGCTTGTTTGGGGATGATTCTACGATAATAAAACTGCCAACGGGACAAAAAGTATTTTCTGACCCCATTGGCAGTGGCGTAGCAAGGGTACCAAGGGACCCCAAGCAAAAAGTCGGTTGGGGCCCTCTAGTGGCCGATCGGTGTACTGCGTACTGGGAGAGAGGATGTCATTTGGGCAGTGGGTCACTTGACAACTCCCATAATGCAGTTCTCTGCAGACGTTTCCCTCAGAACAGAAGGCAGAGGTTCTTTAGGTCATGTAAAGTGTTACAATAAACTGGTTTCACTATTAGAAATATAATCTGGTGGAGCCATGAGTAAAAAGTCTGTCCACTGCTCATTAAAAGTTAACATTAGGGAACCATGACTCACTAAAGCAGCAGCAGGATGGGGATAAACAGCGCCACAGAGCGTTGGTGGAGAGATCATGTAACTGCATCACCAAAATCACTAGGAAGGCTGTGTCTATCAAGCGTTTACTGCAGGTATTTGAAAAACGGGTTGGTGCATGGGGCCCTTCACTGTTGGGGGCCCCAGGCAGCTGCCTGCCTTGCCTTATGGCAAGCTACGCCTCTGCCCATTGGCAAAGAAATGAATCTGAAATAAAAACGGAATGTGTTGAAACGAGTCAGAAACTTCTCAGAACAAGTTAAATAATCTGGTGAAAAAGCCAGGCCTCAGAGACAGGCCTCAACTCTGACAATGTTCAAATCCAGGCTGAAAACAGCTCTTTTTACCCGTGCATATGAAAACTGAAAGTATTTTATCTGCACTCTTGCCTTTTACCATCATTGATTAACTTTATGTTGATGTTTTATTGATTTTATCTGTTTTCTTGTAATTTTCTGCAACTGTGAAGTACTTTGAATTGCCTTGTGTATGAATTGTGCTCTACAAATAAACTTGCCTTGCCTTTGTTCTTTGCGTCGGCTACAGTCAGACCTGTTCTTCCTGAAATCAGACCAGAGTTTATTTCACCTTTAACGTGACGGTGCTCGGAGTCTTTAATAACTTAAAGAACTCGGTGAGTAACTTTTCTATAAGACCTGGAGTCATAAAGAACCAGTGTTTTAGGAGAGACTAAATGTTTTAATGTAGGAAAACATCTGACCTGTTTACTTCAGGATAAGGACAAGTATTACTTATTGTAGTGATTATTTGTCAACAAAAAAGGGAACTCAAAACTGCAACATAAGCAAAGTTAGAATTTAACTCAAATAAACACTTAGACGCAACATGGATTTTGGTTTTACGCAGCAGCATTCAAAAGAGTGCAATGTCCAAACAAAGTTAAAGTTCCAAAAGGGTTTATTTCCAGATAAGAAGGCAAACAGCAAGGTAAGCAAGGCCTACTCTCTGCCTCTCCTAATCTACTGGTAAAAACCATTAGCCCACACAGGTGCTGGACTGTGTGCGTTACTCCCCTATATCCCCTAGGGGCGCAATGATAGAATAACCACACAAAATAAAACAAAAGTGAATGAATTAGACTTAACTTAGCATATTGAAGAATATATTATAAAAAGAAAACAGACTTAAGAAACCAACAATAGTGTACTAGAAAATACACAACTCAAAATGTGTAACTAATAAACAAAAAGTAAACTTAATTTGAACTTTAAACCTTCATCAGAATTAGTGAGGCAACACAGGTGTGCGACACTTATGCTAATGTGACCAGAATCACGTGACAAAGATTAAATGTGCACAGTATTTACACCATTTACAATATTTACATGGAGTAACATCTAGACAGGAGCAGAAGTACAAGCATGGGTGTCAGACTGGGGGGGTAAAGGGTACTGAGTACCCAGGGCCCAGAGCAGGGTGGGGGCCCTCAAAAGTGCTGCAAAAAGCGTTCTCTATTTTACTTTCTAAATTTCCTCATAATTGATATAAGAATTGAACACAACAGGGCTGAAATACAGTGGTTGTTAGACAGAATTTGCACAAACAATAATGATGGATGAATCTCAGGCCCGGACACCCCTTTAAAAACGTGCCAAATGGTTCAGCCCACACGCTTCAACTCAACAGTGACTTTGATGAGGTGGCTCTGCAATGCAATGACACAGAGCTAGGAAAGAGAAATATTAGTCTTGCCTCGCTCTTATGTGCTTTTATGTAACACTAGTCTATTCTAGAGAGCCTTAGATGCAACTTTCTGTCATAAATGACAGTTAAACATGAGGCGAGTCCTGCCTCTGTGGAAGGTGCAGAGTCACAGACAGAGCTCCTTCTCTCCTCGTTTTAACCCCTAAAGTTTATCTTTCCTTATATTTATTGTAATTGACTGTCATCAGGCCAATACAGTGACAAAGGCCACAGGTCGCTCACGCTATTTTCGCAGAATTAATTATGCTAATTAGCCGCGCGCATTTGGAGACTTTCATTATAAATGTGCAGCTTTGGAGACGAGTCAACGTGGTTCCAGTGAAAAGGGCTCGTGCTGTTTAGCCTATTCCAGCTTAACGTTTTAGAACAAGAATTTACTGACAGTACACTTAAAGGCTTCAAATATGGAGAGAATCAGGCTGAAGCCCTTGAGTTTGTTGTTCATGCCTGTGGCCACAGAGACAACATATAGTTTGTAAAATAGCATTTTAATGGATATTTTAAAGTCACACATTTGTTATTCCCAGCAAAAAATCCTGTGTCCCTGGTGCAGCCCCCCTGTTTAATGTGGTATGCTAATAATCATTATGTTCTATCTAAAACGAGCCATTTCAATTGGCCCAATGAAAGAATATTCCACCACCAATTTAAATATCTATATCACTGCAGGATTAAAGGTTATTCCATTTCTGTAACAGGAGCCAAATCAGATGAAATTTCAAACACTGAATACACAATAAACAAACAAACCATGAACTAAGTATCCAGGACAAATCTGTATTGAATATGTGTTTGTATATGAAGCATTTATATGCCTAAAAACATACAATATTAAATGTGAATTAAATGCCATATCAGAAATAATCAAAGATTGCATGGTACATTAGTAACTCAGAGACAGTGTTAGTCATAAAACACGTGACCGAGGAGGAAATTAAAGGAAGGGAGAAAAGTCTATTTCCTCATTAAGGCCTGGATGTGTCATAGCTTTTAGTTGGTTTATCCAAAAGGTCTCCCTGTGGAGAAGTTGTTTGAGACGGTCACCACCCATTGGGTGTTGTGGGATGGCTTTCAGAGAGTTAGGGCTACTGTGGCCAACCTGTTTATAATGTTTAGCCAGTGGATAGAGCAGGTTCTGACTTCTTATGGCATATTTATGTTCTCTGCAGGGAGACCTTTTGGTTGTGTCGTCCGCAAATAATATACATTTTAACTTTGTTGAGACTTCACACAGATCATTTATGTACAACCAAAACAATTTAGGTCCTAATATTGACCCCTGGGGGACTCCGCATATTATGTTCCTTCATCCTGATACATGTGCATTAATTTGTACGTACTGCTTTCTTTCAGTCAAGTATGACTTCAACCAATTGTTAGCGATCCCTCTGATCCCGATATTATTTAGTTTCTTTAACAGTATTTCATGATCTATAGTGTCAAAGGCTTTCTGGAGGTCTATGAATATACCCAATGAATACAGCTTATTGTCAGTATTGTTGGTTCTTCACTTAGATTGATTAATGCATGTGCAGTTGACCTGTTGTTTCTGAGCCCATACTGACAGTCACTGAGTAAATTATGTTTATTCACAAAACTGTCCAGGCGGCAAAAAGTTGTTCCAGAATCTTGGATAGTTGAGGAAGTTTAGAGATCGGTCTATAATTTGTAAATTGATGATTATCCCACTTTTATAAATTGGAACGACCTTAGTTTATTTTATTTGTTTATTTGAGCAGTTGTTCTGCTCAAATGGACCTTGGCAATCTTCATGAGGTCATGGAATTCTCCAGTTGAAAAGGAGAGGTTGCATATATGTGTTAAAGGCATAGATATGTTATGTATTACTGTTTTGATCATGTTCATGTCAAAGTCGATCCAATCAGTGGATTTTTTATTCTTGAAAGCTTGAACTATTTTAATTATTTCATTTTCATTCGTTGCCGTGAGGAAGAAGGAGTGAACATTCATGTTTTTATGGTGAGAGACGTCACTGTTTGTTTTGGCTGTTTTTGATGCAGGTGAGGCTCAATAATGACAAAATAGTCATTGAACGCATTAACTACACTCTTCCCTTCTGTCATTTTCTCATCATTATTAATCATGTAGTCTGGGTAACTTAAAGCTTTGAGTCTTTAGACATTGCATGATTTAAGACTTTCCATTGTCCTTTCATATTGTTTTTATTGACCTCAATCATGTTTCTATTATAATTTCTTTTACAATTTTTGATTATACTTGTTAGTTTATTCTTATATTGTTTCTATTTAGTTACAGTTTCTAATGTTCTCCGTTACTACTGGACAATGTTGATCATAAAGCTGTTGGATTGTGTTAACAAAATGTGTGAATGCAATATTAACATCCTGTTCTCCAAGGACATTACTCCAGTCCTGATCTGACAAACTCTGCTTGAAAGCATCCATGGAGCGCTCACATGTTACTCTTACATTCTTTACCATAATAGTACTTTTGTTTTTCTTACTTTTTTGTTGTATTTCAAATAGAGTGAAAACTGGCAAGTGGTCACTGATATCATTAATCTCTTTATTGAGACTGATCTCAATAAAGAGATTGAGATCAATCCGTTATTGATCTCACAACGGAGAAATTCACTTGTTACATTCGGCCTCAATAAGATCACTCAGGCTGTGCAAAATAGACAGGAAATGTGCAGACAGTAACATAGTTAAAAAGAGGTATCTTATGTACAATAAGTAAAAGCAGAAATCTTAAGAGGCGGAGTTATAACAATAGGAAATAAGAATAAATAAAATCTACTCTAGACTGTGTGTCATGTGTGCAGGTGAATGATGAATGTAAAACAAGGGGATGTTCTTAGTTCATAAATGATTTAGCTCCTGAAATTAAACATTTGAACTTAGGGGTTCCAGGACCCATCCTGCTCTATGCTGATGATGCAGAGCTATTGGCTGAAACAGAAAAGGTTCAATGTCCTATAGTGAATTTCTCCGTTGTGATATCAATAAAGGATTATCTTATCTTAAACCTGGTGCTGTAGATGGAGATTTGCTATGCATCAAGAGAAAACACAAATTATGACTTCGGGAAAGGATTTACTCCACAAAGCACAGATGTTTTTACATTTGGTAATTTCATTCTTGAGGTTTGCAGATTGAACTAGAATCTTTGACTCCTGTGCTTCATGGTCACCGTCAACTTTGTAAAACTGTGGAAGTGATTTGGTTCATCACTAATGTTGGGCGTCTAAAACATATATAACAGATGATGATTGTTTTATTTATCACTATTTCCAGGAACCATCATGACTGACAACTATAAAGAAGAAATGAAAACTGCACTTCAGAGCAATGACCAGGCTCTTGCAGTCAGAAAGGCCAAGTATTTGGATGAGTCCAACAATGTTTGTCTGAACATTGCCATCACAGGAGAGTCTGGCTCTGGTAAATCCTCTCTGATCAATGCTCTGAGAGGCATCAGGAACAACACACAGGGAGCAGCTCCAACTGGAGTCTGGGAGACCACCATGAAACCAACAGAGTACCTCCACCCAGAGCACCCCAACATCAGACTCTGGGATCTGCCAGGGGTTGGCAGCACCGGGTTTCCACCTGACAAATACCTGGAGTGTGTGGAGTTCGAGAAGTACGACTTCTTCATCATAGTTTCTGATCATCACTTCAGAGAAAATGATGCAAAACTGGCTAAAGAGATTCACAAGATGAAGAAAAAGTTCTATTTTGTTCGATCCAAGATTGATGTCGACATACAAGCTGAGAGAGAGGATGATCCAGACTTTAATGAGGAGAAACTCCTTAAATCCATCAGAGAGAACTGCACTGAAGGTAACTGTTCATGTAGAATTAAACTGACAATATGTCCATCTTATTTGATTGACTTTTTCTTTTCTTTAATGCAGAACTGCAGGAGCTTGGCTTTGAGTCTCCAAAGGTCTTCCTGGTCTCTGGTCTCAAACTCCATCTCTATGAATTCAAGGATTTGAGGAAAACTCTGGAAGCAGACCTTCCTAAACTCCAGAGAGATGCTCTGCTCCGGATCATCAGTCTGGACGTCATCCAACAGAAGAAAGGTTCATTGGAGAGCAAAATAAAATGGTTCACAGCAGCTTCAGCAGCAGGTGCAGCAGTGCCGGTCCCTGGTCTCTCAGGGTGTTTGATCTGAGCATGATAATGGAGTTTACTCTTCACTGCCGGACTTCTCTGGGCCTCACTCCTGAGTCTCTGATAAAGCAGTCTGATGTTAGTGGTGTGTCTTTAGAGGATCTCAGGGCTGAATTAAAATCACCTCTTTCAGAAGATGAAATTACTGAAGCTCTTATTGTTAAAGAGTTTAGCATGTCTGCTACGTACATTGCAGCAGCAGCAATAGAGGAAGGATTCAGGTTTATCCCACTCATTGGAACAGCTGTTGCAATGGCCATTTCCAGTGCAAACACCTACATAGTTCTCACAGACATACTAAACTCACTGGCTGAGGACGCTCAGCAGGTTTTTATAAAAACCTTAGGCTGAGCACATCTATGTGAGTTACTGTATATCAGAGATTTTGGCCGGTTTGAAAAGCAAATGGCCGGTAAACATAATTTCCATCGGCCAATTGGCTGACAGTAGAAAATATGGAGAGCAGTGGCAGCTGGTCCATAGGGGGCGCTGGGGCGCCACACTCTCTAAAAATGTTTCTAAAACTATTATATTATCATATATCAATAATACAAAATGTTGCATTATATTTTGCAGGAAAGCCTTTTGGAGATTTATTTAAAAAGGGTTTTTACACTGGATTCACTCATGTGTGTGAATGCATTGTCTCAGAGGGAAGGGCGTCGGCCTGATAGAAGTAAATACAAATCCTTAAACTTTTGCACAGCATGTGACTGTAGGCTTCGCTCCTATTGGCCGCCTTCATTTTCCTCCTAGTCACTCCCACTTTGATTTGAAGCCAATAAACATTAGCTGCTGTGTTTTTGTCTGATGTAGTTGGACAATGGACGCTGTGAGTCAGTGCAGTGTTTCTGCAAAAGACAAAACCTGACGGAGTTTCTTTTTTGTTGTTCATCGAGATCAAAACATCAAACTTTGCAATAACCTGGTACATTTAAAAAAGTTTACAAAGAGTTTATATTTCTTAGATATGAGCTGTAGCACATTCTTTGTTGATGTTTCTTTATTTTGCTGATGTTTTTTTACTGTTCATTATTTGTTGTTTCTTTGCCCTATGTTCCTTTGTTTATGATTTGTTTATGATTTGTTTATGATTTGTTTATGATTTGTTTATGATTTGCTGCCCTGTAAATGTTAAATGTAATGTTATTGTTTTTATTTTTGGGGTGGGGCTTATAAGCCTTTGGCTTCGGCCCACTCCCTTTGAGCAGGTTAACTGCTCAAACAAATAAATAAACTAAACTAAACTGTTGTTGCTAAATTCCTGTTCCATAAATCTGTTCAGATCAGGTTTAGTTTTGCTCCATCAGTTTATTTCCCAACATAATTAATAGGTTTGTAATGAAACGCAAATACTGAGATAAATTAAACGTAAACAGTAATTCTGCAAAGTTGCTCTGCTTATGTTCAATCCTAGATGTGCACATAGGGCGCCATCTGCTGAGAGGGAGGCACATTACACATTTTCTCAACTGTCTCTAAATTAGTCCTAGATTAGTCTGAGGAATTTCATATATTTAAATAAATAAATTAGAGCCAGGACTTATTTGGATTAATTCCATAAAGGTTCATATAAATGAATCCCTGTTTCCTTCAGCGACACTTTTACACTTTCCTTTTCCTGCAGACTTAGGGACAAACTAAACTATTTTCCTGTCAAACTGGTTTATTTACAGTTCAGCCTAAACATAAACTTATATAAAAAGATTATTCTCCAAAATGAATCAGACACAGGCCTCACATCTGCACAACATCTGCTCAAATGGAGGAAAATACAAAGAAATAAACCTTTAAACATAAATACAACCCTGGAATTAAATGCCATTAATGAATTACAACGGCCATAATTAACTCAATGAACATTTGAATCCAGTCCCAGCACTAATGTAGCTGTATATGTTTAAATAAATCTGTGGCCTGAAGGGTTAAAGCCAGAGCCATAGAAAACCCTGTAGTTTGATAGTTTCTTATGATGGACCAGAGGCGGCTCACTTTACCCCCATGGATAAAACAAAGATCATTTTCTTCATTTAAGAGCAGAGCGGCCTGTAAAAGCATTTTTGTTTATCTCATAACGTAATGAAAAATGCAGAAGAGAGTTGAAGTCTGAATCAAGTGGCCGTTTATTGTCTTAAACGCAGGGAGAACACAGACACAAAATGGCGGGCTCACAGTGCTCCGCCCTCTCACACACTCAGGGACAAACTTATAACCGCACTCGTACGTATCAGATCGACAAGACAGGCTGGCGTCAACATATCTGTTGATTCTCTGCATGTACGCGCTGTCCCAGGGCCTAGTCTCTATCTGTGACCTGAGATGACTTTTCAGGTCATAGCACAGACATTCACTTCAGCCGTTAAACATGTGCATGGCAAATATATTTTCACATTACAATTCCCGTCTTCTATTTATCAAAGCATTTGATACATTAATCACACCAAATTAAAATGACCACCATGTTTAACAGGAGAAGATTCAACAGCCAAAATCAAAACACAGACAGTACACATGCATAGTACCAAGCGTCATTATTAAACCATAATAAATCAAACCAAACATCTCAAAGACAAATCCTTCCAGGCCATCTCCTATCACTCACATTTATGTTCCAGGCAGTGCGGACATTGGAACAGAGCTTAAAGCCCAAAAACTCAGGCCAAAACATAACCAACATTAACATCACACACATTAATTAAAGGTTAACATAAGACCATCAACTGAGAACACAGAATAGACACTCAAAACATCAATGTTATTAATCCACACTAGGTTTGTGACCACACAACAAAGGCGAGTGTAGAAAAATAGGGGCAGCTATTTCTTATTTACCAGAATGACAGCGTTCTCTAGTTTAAGGCACAAGCAAAGGGCAGTAAATGTTCATCACATCGCACTCTAATCACAATTCAAAAGAAAAAAACTGGAGCACAAAATCATCTTAGCCGGATTAACAGCTAACAAACAAAGATAAAAACAATTGCGTGTTTCTATCAGTCTAAGGCAGGGGTGTCCAAACTTTTTTCACTCAGGGCCACATACAGAAAAATATACAAACAACTGGATACTCAGTAGACGTCAGATATATAACTTCATCACTGTTGTATTACAGTTAGCAAAATCAATAAAATGTTAACTGTGCTTTTTAATTGAATATGCTTTAAGTAAAAAAAACAGCCTTCATCACAGCTTTCTATTAATGGATTTTCATTTATTATTTACAAAAGAAAAAAGGTAAAAGCGAAATAACACAATTACTCACCAGCACAGACTGAGATGTATAGCTCAAAGTAACTTAACATGAATCCCTTCAACATTGTTAACAGGACACATTTTTTAAAACAGGAAAATACTGTGTGAGAAAAATATTTTACTGACCAGGTAAACAGGGCCATGTTTAAAAAAAGGTCATTTACCATTTTAAACAATGGGGGAAAATAGACTAGTGTCATCCTAAATCCGAGTCTGACAGGGGCTTAGTGGATAGTGGTTCAGACACAAAGGGACAGGCCCCAAAGTGATAATAATTGATAATATAAAAAAAATAAAATAATTAAAATAAAAATTTATATTTTTAGAATTTTGCAGTGGGCCACTTAAAAATGGGCCGCAGTTTGGACACCTCTGGTCTAAGACCTAATCAGAGGTGAGTTAACCCACCCCAGCGTCATCCTCAGAGTCAGACACGTAGTTAAGAGATTCTTCCATCTCTACCCGTGATTTGGTCTAAGGCTACACGATTCTGTAAGGTCATAGCCCTTAGGCCAAACAATTCAACTCTCTGCGCTTCCATCGAGGCAATAGTTACATTAACAAAACCAGTAAACCTGTAGCTAAAGCCGATATGTCAATTGTGAGTGATCCTTACTCTCAGACTGTCGAGCGCATGCGCCATCTCCCCGGGTCTGACAGTGTAACTGATCAGAACGATAACGCACGGCCCTGCCAGCCCGGAGCCAAGCTCTCGTCCGGGCTTTCCAGTGTATTTCAGTCCTCTGCTGCTGTCAGTTAACTTCTGTTTATCGGGGCCGTCCCAGTCCATGATAACACAATGTGCCTGAGCACCTTTGGGCTCTTCAATGATCTCAGTGTCTTAGGGAAATATTTCTCATGCTTTGTCACTTGGAAAAGCACTTCGCTGTAGAGGAGCGCGGTATGCACACGCGCTGCGAGACACACAACATACACACCAGCCTCACCACTCATCCAGCCAATCAGACGCTGACACACACACGCACACGCACACACACACACGCACACACAGACACACGCACACACACGCACACGCACACACACACACACACACACACACACACACACACACACACACACACACACACACACACACACACACACACACACACACACACACACACACACACACGCGCTGCGAGACACACAACATACACACCAGCCTCACCACTCATCCAGCCAATCAGACGCTGACACACACACACACACGCACACACACACACGCACACACAGACACACGCACACACACGCACACGCACACACACACACACACACACACCACACACACACACACACACACACACACACACACACACACACACACACACACACACACACACACGCGCTGCGAGACACACAACATACACACCAGCCTCACCACTCATCCAGCCAATCAGACGCTGACACACACACACACACACACACGCACGCACGCGCACACACACACACACACACACACACACACACACACACACACACAACATACACACCAGCCTCACCACTCATCCAGCCAATCAGACGCTGACACACACACACACACGCACACACACACACACACACACACACACACACACACACACACACACACACACACACACACACACACACACACACACACACACACACACACACACACACACACACACACACACACACACACACAATAAATTCCTCAACTTCGACCCAATGTGAGGACATTCATCGGCACATGTAAAAACCTTTTTCTGTTCACTGCTTAAACATACACTCAATGCTGCGTAGTGTTCATTCCAAAACAAATATTTTGACACAATTTTGTCTTTACTACATTCACTCCACATGCTTTCAAACAGAGCTTCAGGCTCTGTTACAACACTGCTGACACAGACCAAATCTCCACTGTCCAGAAGCTGTGAATTCATAGGATTTACTCGCTCTTTTACGAGTTCAATGACTCTATCACATTCAGGACTTGGGGACAATGTGTATGCATGAGTGCGTTTTGGGGAACCTGTTAAGAGGGTCATTCCATGTAAATCCAATATGAAGACAAATTATCTTCATGCACAACTTGTAACCCCTCCGGGTTTGAAACGAGACACAGGCCCAATCGTACCATTGAATCTCGCAAATTTACAGGGCAAACAAGGTCAATAGAGAAATGCATGTTTGAAACTATTTCCTGCAGCATCTTTACAATTTAAAGGAGATGTGTGTATCTCAGACAGCTTCTCGCCCGACACACCAATCGACGTTACCATGTGGCCACTCAGCTCGGGTCTTCAAGTCACACTACTAACTCCAGCCCCTGAACTGACTAAAAATGTTTACGCCAACTACAATCATGTTGTATTCAGGGGAATGTTTGTTTACGTTCGTCAAAACATGGATACAAACCAATATCAGTGTCATGGTTAACAAGGTGAGTGGGCGCTGTGTGTCAGGCCGTCCGAAGTGTGCGCTTTCCCCGATCTGTCCTCCATGACCAGTCAATCCTCCTCATCAGAGTGTCCCCTCGTCGACCCGCCTCTGTTGTTTCTAGTATAGTTGTTGTTATTATTTCTCAAACAAAAAGACAAAAGGGCGCGAAGCGCCCCCTTGCTTTGGGCAGGGCGGGGGGAGGGCCGATAATCGCCACTTTGCGGCTATATTTATACATTGCTTTCATGTCATCATTTCTGATCAGTTTAAGTGCTTTGGTGCTCGGAGTCTTTATAACTTAAAGAACTCGGTGAGTAACTTTTCTATAAGACCTGGAGTCATAAAGGACCAGTGTTTTAGGAGAGACTAAATGTTTTTAATGTAGGAAAACAAAGGCTCGTGGTTCTGACCTGGTTACTTCAGGATAAGGACAAGTATTACTTATACTTACTGTATCTCTCCAGCAGAAATCGTCTGTTTGAGGAAACACATGTTTTAAGGTTTTTAAGTTCAGATCAAACGGATCTAAAGCACTAATGTGTCCGTTTGTATCAAATAATAACACCAGTACTCAGTTACATTTACTCAAGTAGCTACATGTACTTGAGTATCCTTTTGAAGTAATAGTACTTAAAAACAATACACGACAGTAAACAAGACCATGGACAAACTACAGAGAGTAAATATCAAGCCTGGGTTTAAATGACTGTAACTGAGAATAATGTATCGTTATGTCTATGTTTCTGACAGGGGTTCACTTTCCGACACTACACCGGCCCGTCACTTCCTCCTGTCACCGGTGTAACGCCATATTTCGTTCCCCCGACGGCGGCGGGAGCAGTGTGTCCCGGGAGCCGCTCAGATCGCCGTGTTCCCACCGCCGTGCCTTAAAAAACAGCCTCAAACCAACTCAACAAACCTCCGACAAACTCCTTACTCTCCAAACCGACTCCACGGCAACTTTTCCACACTTTTCACGGCACTTTATGGATGTTTTTCTCCATTAAACGGACCAGGAAGCCGCACGCTCGCCCCAGCTCTGCTAACGGCGCTAACTTGTTATCAGTTACGTGTTGTGGATTTACCGACTTTGTGTAACTTTTTGTGTCGGTTTGGGCGCCTTTGTGCGTAGTCGGAGGCCCCGGGAGTGAGATGAAGCCAAGAAGGAGAAGATAACACTGTTTTAAAGGCTCTTTGGGGTCTCCTAAAAGTTACATCCGACACATTTGTTTCCTGTCACTTAGACCCAAAATGGCGGCGGACGCGTCACTCAGTTTCAACTTGCTCCACAGGACTTGTAAGCTGGTGGTGCTGCTCTGTTTCCTCCACATCACCGTCACTTTATTCTTTTACGTCCGCTCCTCCGACGACCGCTTCGCCTTCGCCCAAAACCAGCAGCACAACCCGAGGTTTTTCTCCTCCAACAACCGCTGGAACCAGAGCCTCCAGACGGCCGGGCCGGAGGGGACCGAGACGGGGAAACCGGAGGAGAAGAAAGCTCCAGAGCCCGAGAAGAAAGCTCCAGAGCCCGAGAAGAAAGCTCCAGAGCCCGAGAAGAAGCTGGAGAAGTGCCCCGAGACATCTCCACTGCTGGGTGAGTGACAGGCAGCTGTTTCCACTAAAACATGTGGGTCAATGACGTAAAGGGCTCTAAACACACATTTTCAAAAGTTGTTTTCAAAACTGATGGCATGCATATTTTTGAGTCGATAATTTTGTGTTTAAACAACAAGTTATGTTTGTTTAAATAACTTTTAAAAGTATTTAAATGTAATTTCTTGATGTATTTGTAGCCTCTCTGTATAAAAACGTGTCAGGTGGCGCAACCAAGTTTTTTTCTAAAATTTAAATAGTTTCCAAAAATGTGAACAAAGTCAAATCTTTGCCAAGTATATCTTAGACAGTCTTTCTCCCCTGAACATTTCATCTGTAATTTGTAACTGACTGATGCTGTAATCAGAAATAAAACCAGAGGACCATGGACTGAGTGCTCGGTGTCAGCCCAAAACAGGTATCGGTTCAGTATCGGATATTTTAAACCGATATCTGATTTTTCTTTCTAGTATTGACTCTGATACGTATCCCAGTATTGGATCAGCGCGTCCCTATAATTATTAGATGGTAATTTGACATTTTTTGCAGTAGCACCTTTGACTGTCTGGTTACACCACCTGACACACCTTTTCACTCAGCCATAAAGACCACTTGTTCTTCTGGCTGATGTCATATCCTGTTTGCTGATACTATTTAGTTCAAAATAAAAGCCCTGCTCTTACGGTTGTGCCACCCTGATATTTTATGATTAAAAATTGTTGAACAAAAGTTTTTTTTAGTGATCTCAAAAGCTTTAAAACTATGAATATTCACAAATGACGGCTTATTTGACGGCATACAATTATGCCATGATTTATTTTTAAATTGTTACCATGAAATTAAAGACGGTTAACTTCGCACATCTCTTGTCTGAAACAGGTGCGTAAGAGAAGCATAAAGGCCAAACGTAGAACAGGAAAGAACTCTCGCACACTGTATACTTGCAACACCCGTGTTCCTTTATTAGAAGAAGGTTTCGGCCAGTGGCCTTCGTCAAGCCGAAACCTTCATCTAATAAAGGAACCCTGAAAATACAACTTTCAGAAGCTTTATTAGTCTGATCATTGGCTCGGACGTTGCACCTCCTGACATTAAAGGGGTTTGAGGTGTGAAAACATAAACAAATATTTATTATTGAAATGTGATGAAATGTGTTTAAACTAAATAGGTTTTGTAGAATAAAGTGATACATGTAATGAAAAGATCAAATTATTTAAAAAATAAATATAACACTCGGACACACAAATATGCACGTCATGTCAATCACCCATGTACAATAAGTAGGGCAGGGCGATGTGGCCTAAAAGCTCTATCACGATATAAAAAAGAAATATCACGATAACTATATATTTTCAAATGTATCGTTATCGTGATGAAACTACAAAAAGAGTAGCACAGTATTGACAACGTTGGGTTAACTTCAGGAAATGTTCAGATAAACCTCATGCTAACAGACTTTTAAAACATTATAGTAACTCAAACTGATATAAAGTGTTTGTCAAACAAAACTACAAATGACTTCAAAATCCCAGCCTTACGCCTATTGGGAAGATTTTTATTTAGCTCCATTCTAATTTCCTCCAAGTATGATCCACTCCAGCAGTTTCCATCCTTCATTTCATTTGACTTTTTAAGAGCCGTGTTCTACAGTAGGTAATGGTATGTTGCAAAATATTCAGTGGAGTTAATGGATATAAACAGGAGCAACATCATCTGCTTGAACAAATCCCTTTGTGATAAATAGAAAAGAAGTTCCAGCTCTTATTGTATCGTCTGATTGGGCCCAATGGTGGCAATTCACTTGAATGGAAAAACACAGGAAAATTAATGGCTTATTAAGAAGTTTTACTTTTGAGAGCAGACAAGGAATATTAAAGAAATAAAAAAATTTAAATAAAGGGTTATCTTATCTTAACAGGTCATAACGGATTTTCTACAACTCTGTCCGTCACAATGAAGGAGAGACATGATCCCGAGCGAACCCACTGCCCAAACTGATCAATACTTTCAAATATGTGAATCAATATGCGTTTGTAAAGTGCTTTGGCCTCTGCTGCAGTGATTGTCTGATCGCTGAGTGGGTCCACAGTCCTCTCTCTGTTTCCCCTTTCCAGCTGAAACAGCCAGCTCACAGTCACAGCCCCTTCACGGTCACTCAGACCTGCTCCAGACCCGGGTTCCTCCTGTTTGGATCATCAGAACAGAACTCATTAACCTCATCTGGAGACAGCTGAGACCTCCGTGTATGACTCACAGCAAAGGAGCGGCTCAGATAAAGAAAACCAGTTTAACCTGATCCAGGACTGAGTTAGTTTCTCTGATTAGGATCTGACACACACGCTGGAACTTGTAATATAATAATGTGCTGCAAACAACTACGGTAACTCCACATCGCTCTGTCGCTGAAAAAGAGAATCGTCCTGAACACGTTCCACATTTCTCCCCAGCCTACAGTATTTCTTATCTTCCATAACTACCAAGTCTGGCCCTTGAGCATATCTAATGTGAAATAATAATGATATAGTATGATGTTTTAAAAAGCATTACATTGGGTTTCAGCATCCACTAAATCCAAGTTTTGTTCGAAAAAAATATTGACAGATGTTCATCAAATGTGTAAATGAGCCGTTTATAACCTAAATATTTAATGTTTTATCAGATTTACACCAGTGTTGGCCCATTTAAATTAATGTCCATATTTTGTCAGTAATAATAAAAGCCTGGATTTGTTCGTGACACTTAAAATGTACTGGAGATTAACCTGTTAACCCCCGCCTCAACCACGTGCATTTTCTCCACTTCAGCTTTAACCAAATCTACAGATCATTTTCCTTGCGTACATTTTTTAAACTTCTTTTTTAATGTGTGTTTGTCACTTTTCTGTTTCTCTTTTGTGGCTTTTTGGTTGTGTTATTGTCACACACGTTTGTCACTTTTTCATCGCCTTTTTGTCGCTCTTTTGTTGCATTTCCATCCTCGTTTTCGTCTCATTTTTGTTGCCGTTTTGATGCTTTTTTTTCAAGAAGCTTTTAGATTTGGGTAAAGCCAAACTGGAGAAAACGTGCTTGGTTCAGGAGGGGGTTAAGAGGCTAAAATGGCATTGCTAATGTCAGCTCTGACAGTTCATTTATCCAGAATCCAGCACAGACCGATGGATGGCTCTGGAACTGGATCAGTTCCAAGTCAAAAGTTGTCAAATGAGTGATATTTAGGGATTGATTTGGACCTCCGCCAGTGGAAGGAGTCTTCTTCTTCTTCTTCTTCTTCTTCTTCTTCTTATTGCACTTTGAGCTCTCTTCCCTACAGAATGATTTTACCAACCTTCTCAAATCAAGGGTGAACAGAGTACCGTAAATTTGGGCCAATTAAGCGCACCTTACTACAAGCCAGCTAAATGTGCAGCTTTGTACACGCACGCACGCACACACACACGAATATAAGCCGCAGGTTTCCATAGTGCCGCATCTGCTCAGAGCGGCCCATGGTGCAGATGAGGAGGAAGAGACGCCTCATCCCGGAGAAAGGTGCAGGGACGGCGGTGATAAACGTGTCCAGTGTAGCTGACCTCAATGTGGAAGTGTAGAGGCCAACACACACCAGAACACAGTGCGCCGCGTCACAACACTTCAGAGGCTTTACTCAAACCGTGCGGGGCTTTACACACGTGATTTATACATTTATCATGAATAAAAGAAGACACGTATGTGCGTGTTGTAAGAGAGAGAGCAAACCTGGCTCTTTGTAGGTTAATAGCGAGTTGGCGACAGACACGAGTTTAACTTCCCCTGATGCCTGAGCCCTGACGATGGTTTCTCTGTCTCCTTCTCTCGTCTAAACAAACAAAGTTCACGGCGCCCCCTGTCTGTCATGGCCAGACCCGCTTCTGTGCCTCTGCAGGAGGTTAAAAGCCTGTGTTTTCCTCCACGGCGCCGCAGCTGGATTCAGCAGAACCGTGGCATCACTGTGACCTCGGTGTGCGTTCTCTCATAGAAAATAAAGGAGCCACACGTTGGGGCGAGCAAAGCCCTTCCACATTTAGGCTAAAGTGAGTCTCATCATTTTAAAACTTACTCATCTACTGTTCCTCAGCCAAGAGCAGATTAGAAGTCCCGTCTCACTTTAGCGTTTACTGCCAGAGACGCCTCTAGTGCTGTTGGAGGCGACATATCGGCCGCGCCGTCGTATCGGCCGCGCCGTCGTATCGGCCGCACCGTCATATCGGCCGCACCGTCATATCGGCCGCACCGTCATATCGGCCGCACCGTCGTATCGGCCGCACCATTGGCATCACAAACACTCCCCTCTCCTGGTTCCGCTCCTACCTTTCTGACCGCACCCAGTTCATCCAGCTCAAATCTTTTACTTCCCTTCCCTGTCACTTCAGGGGTTCCCCAGGGTTCTGTCCTCGGCCCCTTACTGTTCCTAATCTACCTTCTCCCTCTTGGTTACATCTTCAGAAAACACCACATTCACTTTCACTGCTACGCGGACGACACCCAGCTCTACATCTCCAGTAAACCAAATTCCACACTCCCACCGTCCTCTCTCACCAACTGCCTCCATGAAATAAAGTCCTGGTTCACTTCAAACTTTCTCAAACTCAACAGCAATAAAACTGAACTCCTCCTCATTGGCACCAAATCCACCCTCAATAAAATCAGCAATTTCTCCATTCCCATTGACGGCTCCTCCATTTCCCCCTCCCTCAGGTAAAGAGTCTGGGTGTCATCCTCGATAGCACCCTCTCCTTCACCGCACACATTAATAGCATCACCAGCATCGCCTACTTCCACCTCAGAAACATCCGCCGGCTCCGCCCTTCTCTCTCCCCTCACACCACTGCCATACTCGTACACAGCCTCGTCACCTCCCGTCTCGACTACTGTAATTCCTGCTGTTTGGTCTCCCTCAAAAAACTCTCCATAAACTCCAACTGGTCCAAAATGCAGCCGCCCACATCATCACACACACCCTCCATAAACCACATGACTCCTGTCCTTCAACAGCTCCACTGGCTCCACCCACCACATCCAATACAAAATCCTGCTTCTCACATTCAAAGCAATTCACAAGCTCCTCCATACCTGCCTGACCTCCTCCATGTCTCCATACCTGACTGACCTCCTCCATGTCTCCATACCTGACTGACCTCCTCCATGTCTCCATACCTGACTGACCTCCTCCATGTCTCCACACCTGACTGACCTCCTCCATGTCTCCATACCTGACTGACCTCCTCCATGTCTCCATACCTGACTGACCTCCTCCATGTCTCCATACCTGACTGACCTCCTCCATGTCTCCATACCTGACTGACCTCCTCCATGTCTCCATACCTGACTGACCTCCTCCATGTCTCCATACCTGCCTGACCTCCTCCATGTCCACACTGACCTCCTCCATGTCTCCATACCTGACTGACCTCCTCCATGTCTCTATACCTGACTGACCTCCTCCATGTCTCCATACCTGACTGACCTCCTCCATGTCTCCATACCTGACTGACCTCCTCCATGTCTCCATACCTGACTGACCTCCTCCATGTCTCCATACCTGACTGACCTCCTCCATGTCTCCATACCTGACTGACCTCCTCCATGTCTCCACACCTGACTGACCTCCTCCATGTCTCCACACCTGACTGACCTCCTCCATGTCTCCACACCTGACTGACCTCCTCCATGTCTCCACACGTGACTGACCTCCTCCATGTCTCCACACGTGACTGACCTCCTCCATGTCTCCACACGTGACTGACCTCCTCCATGTCTCCACACGTGACTGACCTCCTCCATGTCTCCACACGTGACTGACCTCCTCCATGTCTCCACACCTGACTGACCTCCTCCATGTCTCCACACCTGACTGACCTCCTGACCTCCGTAACACCGACTCACTCCCACACTTCAAATCCATCCTCAAAACTCATCTGTTTAGACGAGCCGACTCACTGTGACCACAACTGCATCGTCCTTTTTTATTCATGCTGTTTTAACATTGTATTTTAACTGTTTTTAATTGTTGATGTTAATTTACTTGTTGTTGTGAGGCGACCTTGAGTGTCTTGAAAGGCGCCTAAGAAATAAAATGTATTATTATTATTATTATATCGGCCGCACCGTCATATCAGCCGGAAATTGACGGTAGTTTAAAGACAATAATTTTCACTTGTAGATCACGTTTTGAATCATTTGAATAAAAAGGGGCGGGGTCAGGAGTCAGTCTCTTTGAAATGAATGGCTCCCAAAGACTCTTCTAAAGAGCCATGAGCCCATCCCTAACAGCAGGTGGGCGTGGCATACTGAGCGGCATGTTCTCTCGTCCGCAGTCGGCCCGCTGAGGGTGGAGTTCATGAAGCCCAGCCCCGTCTTGGAGCAGGTGAAGAAGGACAACCCCAGAGTGGCCAGTGGGGGGCGCTTCAGGCCGCCGGACTGTGTGGCTCTGCAGAAAGTGGCCATCATCATCCCCTTCAGGAACCGAGACGAGCATCTCAAATACTGGCTCTACTACCTCCACCCCATCCTCCAGAGGCAGCAGCTGGACTACGGCATCTACGTCATCAACCAGGTACGAACACCTCCATCCTCCAGAGGCAGCAGCTGGACTACGGCATCTACGTCATCAACCAGGTACGACTCACATCTCCATCCTCCAGAGGCAGCAGCTGGACTACAGCATCTACGTCATCAACCAGGTACGACTCACATCTCCATCCTCCAGAGGCAGCAGCTGGACTACGGCATCTACGTCATCAACCAGGTACGAACACCTCCATCCTCCAGAGGCAGCAGCTGGACTACGGCATCTACGTCATCAACCAGGTACGACTCACACCTCCATCCTCCAGAGGCAGCAGCTGGACTACGGCATCTACGTCATCAACCAGGTACTAACACCTCCATCCTCCAGAGGCAGCAGCTGGACTACGGCATCTACTCATCACCAGGTACGACTCACACTCCATCTCCAGAGGCAGCAGCTGGACTACAGCATCTACGTCATCAACCAGGTACGACTCACATCTCCATCCTCCAGAGGCAGCAGCTGGACTACGGCATCTACGTCATCAACCAGGTACGAACACCTCCATCCTCCAGAGGCAGCAGCTGGACTACGGCATCTACGTCATCAACCAGGTACGACTCACATCTCCATCCTCCAGAGGCAGCAGCTGGACTACAGCATCTACGTCATCAACCAGGTACGAACACCTCCATCCTCCAGAGGCAGCAGCTGGACTACGGCATCTACGTCATCAACCAGGTACGACTCACACCTCCATCCTCCAGAGGCAGCAGCTGGAAAAATACGGTACAATAATGAAAGTCTTTGACACAGCGCTGCCTTTGTCTAGTGTTAGCCTGAGTTTAATATAAAGTCTGCTGCTTTTGAGCTGGTTTCTATCCAAGCACTGCTGTCTTTTCTCCTTCCTTACTTTTCCACGCCTAGATTAATACCTTTCCAGTTTCTATTCGTCTCAGGCTTTAGCCCATAATCCATGCAGAGTCCTGGTTTATCTTACCAAACCAAAGGCTCAGCTACAGGAAGTGTTACAGTGACGTCAGGCTCTGCAGGAGAGTCCTGTTGAACAAAGGCCTGAGCTCAGGTGTGGCATCGACAAACACCGCTCCTCCGCCACCGAACTGTGACACCACCGGGACTTTCCCACTGCAGACCTCTCACCTACAGATTCTACGCTTTTTCTGTGCAATACTTTCAAACACACTTATGTTAAAAGCTCCTTCCTCCACAAACATAGATCCATAAGTATCTGGAATGAAGCACGTCTCAGACTAATGTCGTGTGTGAATAAGAAGGGCTGGGATAACCTACAAACTTATTATAACTACAACAGGACAGAAAATAACACTATCTCAATTTTAACCAAATGTTCCACTTTTTTCTCTAAACATTTTCCTAGTTTTTCCAACATTTTCCCCAATCTATCAAATTGTTTCCACTTTTTTTACATTTTTGTGAACTTTTGTTTCTTTTAAATTTGTCCCCGTTTTTCCCCCATTCTTGTTGACCAACAGCATCAAACCTTAAATATAAAGATTTTATTGAATGTGTTCTCCTGCTTTAGACACTTTTATTTTCCCGATCGCAGACTGGTTTGGTTTAACGCTGCCCAGGTCTATGAATGAAGCTGTGTGTAAATGTCTAATGCCTCGTTTTAACCCGATGCTCTTTGTAAACTGGTTCTAACTTCTTCTGTCTCTCTTCTCTCTGGCTGCTGTTCTTTGCATCTGCATGTTCTTGGCAGACGACTCCTCAGCCGCTCGGCATCATGGGTAACGGGCTTTTTCTTCTTCTACTGCTTCACGTTACAGTAAAACGCACCGCTGTCTCCTGCTCTGTCTCCGCTAACGGTGCTAACACCGACCTGTCTGCTCATTAGAACTGAAAACTAAACCCAGACTAACAGAGACGGTAAACGATATTCGATTACTGTCGTATATCGCAATAACGATGTAGCGCTTTTGTACTAAAGCCTTTTCATTTAGGTCGTTAGAAAATAAAGGCTAAACAAGGACTAAACCAAGTTTTAAAATAGAGCTAAAACCGGGGTAAACAAGGACTAAACATAACCAAAACAAGGGCTAAATGAAGGTTGAACCTGGGCTAAACATGAGCTAAACATGAGCTAAACATGAGCTAAACATGAGCTAAACATGAGCTAAACATGAGCTAAACTGGGGCTAAACATGAGCTAAACATGAGCTAAACTGGGGCTAAACATGAGCTAAACTGGGGCTGAACATGAGCTAAACATGAGCTAAACTGGGGCTAAACATGAGCTAAACTGGGGCTGAACATGAGCTAAACTGGGGCTGAACATGAGCTAAACTGGGGCTGAACATGAGCTAAACTGGGGCTGAACATGAGCTAAACATGAGCCTGGGGCTGAACATGAGCTAAACTGGGGCTGAACATGAGCTAAACTGGGGCTGAACATGAGCTAAACTGGGGCTGAACATGAGCTAAACTGGGGCTGAACATGAGCTAAACTGGGGCTAACATGAGCTAAACTGGGGCTGAACATGAGCTAAACTGGGGCTGAACATGAGCTAAACTGGGGCTGAACATGAGCTAAACTGGGGCTGAACATGAGCTAAACTGGGGCTGAACATGAGCTAAACTGGGGCTAAACATGAGCTAAACTGGGGCTGAACATGAGCTAAACTGGGGCTGAACATGAGCTAAACTGGGGCTAAACATGAGCTAAACTGGGGCTGAACAGGAGCTAAACTGGGGCTGAACATGAGCTAAACTGGGCTGAACATGAGCTAAACTGGGGCTAAACATGAGCTAAACTGGGCTGAACAGGAAAAACATGACTAAACTGGGCTAAACATGAGCTAAACTGGGGCTAAACGTGTGGTAAAATAAAGGCTAAACCGGTTCGATATGGAGCATTTCGGTCTCTTGATCTCTTATAATCATCTGGTGATATAATGTGCACACCCTATTTAAACAGTATTTTAGTTCCTCAGGTTTGGTCCCATTTACTTTGTGTCTGTGTAAAGTTTAATCCTTTAATGTTGATGCAGCTTGAACGTGGTAACAGTTTGTATTAACAAACAGAGAGCTCTTATTACCACCGCAGTGTAAAACCGGTTTATCTGGACATTTGTACAAACCAATACCAAAACGTTCCTGTGTGTGTTGTGCTCTTTTTCACCTCTTACATGTTCTCCAGTTTGGCTTCACCCACATCTGAAAGCTTCAAAACAGCAACAAATGAGACGAAACGAGGATGAAAATGAAAGAAAAACATCAGAAACAAATCTACGGAAATGTGACGGAAACGTAACAAAAAAGCCACAAAAGAGTAAAGGAAAAGTGATAAAAGAGCGATGAAAATATGTCAAAGTGAAAGCGAGGAAAAAGATCAGATGAGTTTTGTCAGCCTTAGCTTTTAAATGAGGCGTTACACTGGCCTATAAAATGTATATTTGGGTAAAGCTTAACTGGAAAAAACTTACTCTGTTAAGGCGGGGGTTAAGACCCTACAACCAAACTCGGGTCGTCTTAAAAGCACTGAACTTTATTTATTTTTACTATTAATGAAATTAAATCTGTGTTTCCTCCTTCACTGTCTTGAATATGTATTTGTATAGTTGTTGTGACCCTGAAAGTTGTGAAACATGTTTGTAATAAAGTCGTCTCTCTGAAGAACTTTGGACACAACAAACAACAATCCGGTATATTTAACGTCCTTCTGATTCAAGTGTGTGATAGTTTGTTTTCTTCTGTGAAGGACGGAGACGCCACGTTTAACCGAGCCAAACTGCTGAACATCGGCTACACGGAGGCTCTGAAGGACTACGACTACGAGTGCTTCGTCTTCAGCGACGTGGACCTCATCCCATGGACGACCGCAACATCTACAAGTGCTTCAGTCAGCCACGGCATCTGTCAGTGTCTATGGACAAGTTCGGCTTCAGGTACGAGCTAAACATGAGCTAAACATGAGCTAAACATGAGCTAAACAAGGGCTAAACACAAGTAAACAAGTGCTTCAGTACGAGCTAAACAAGAGCTAAACATGTGCTAAACAAGAGCTAAACAAGGGCTAAACATGTGCTAAACAAGAGCTTCAGTCAGCCGCGGCATCTGTCAGTGTCTATGGACAAGTTCGGCTTCAGGTACGAGCTAAACATGAGCTAAACATGAGCTAAACATGAGCTAAACATGAGCTAAAAAGGGCTAAACACAAGTAAACAAGTGCTTCAGTACGAGCTAAACAAGGGCTAAACAAGGCTAAACAAGAGCTAAACAAGGGCTAAACATGTGCTAAACAAGTGCTTCAGTCAGCCGCGCATCTGTCAGTGTCTATGGACAAGTTCGGCTTCAGGTACGAGCTAAACATGAGCTAAACATGAGCTAAACAGGCTAAACAAGTAAACAGTGCTTCAGTACGAGCTAAACAAGAGCTAAACATGTGCTAAACAAGAGCTAAACAAGGGCTAAACATGTGCTAAACAAGTGCTTCAGTCAGCCGCGGCATCTGTCAGTGTCTATGGACAAGTTCGGCTTCAGGTACGAGCTAAACATGAGCTAAACATGAGCTAAACAAGGGCTAAACACAAGTAAACAAGTGCTTCAGTACGAGCTAAACAAGAGCTAAACATGTGCTAAACAAGAGCTAAACAAGGGCTAAACATGTGCTAAACAAGTGCTTCAGTCAGCCACGGCATCTGTCAGTGTCTATGGACAAGTTCGGCTTCAGGTACGAGCTAAACATGAGCTAAACATGAGCTAAACATGAGCTAAACATGAGCTAAACAAGGGCTAAACACAAGTAAACAAGTGCTTCAGTACGAGCTAAACAAGAGCTAAACATGTGCTAAACAAGAGCTAAACAAGGGCTAAACATGTGCTAAACAAGAGCTTCAGTCAGCCACGGCATCTGTCAGTGTCTATGGACAAGTTCGGCTTCAGGTACGAGCTAAACATGAGCTAAACATGAGCTAAACATGAGCTAAACATGAGCTAAACATGAGCTAAACATGAGCTAAACATGAGCTAAACATGAGCTAAACATGAGCTAAACAAGGGCTAAACACAAGTAAACAAGTGCTTCAGTACGAGCTAAACAAGGGCTAAACAAGGCTAAACAAGAGCTAAACAAGGGCTAAACAAGGGCTAAACAAGTGCTTCAGTCAGCCGCGGCATCTGTCAGTGTCTATGGACAAGTTCGGCTTCAGGTACGAGCTAAACATGAGCTAAACATGAGCTAAACATGAGCTAAACATGAGCTAAACAAGGGCTAAACACAAGTAAACAAGTGCTTCAGTACGAGCTAAACAAGAGCTAAACATGTGCTAAACATGTGCTAAACAAGTGCTTCAGTCAGCCACGGCATCTGTCAGTGTCTATGGACAAGTTCGGCTTCAGGTACGAGCTAAACATGAGCTAAACATGAGCTAAACATGAGCTAAACATGAGCTAAACAAGGGCTAAACACAAGTAAACAAGTGCTTCAGTACGAGCTAAACAAGAGCTAAACATGTGCTAAACATGTGCTAAACAAGTGCTTCAGTCAGCCACGGCATCTGTCAGTGTCTATGGACAAGTTCGGCTTCAGGTACGAGCTAAACATGAGCTAAACATGAGTAAACATGAGCTAAACATGAGCTAAACAAGGGCTAAACACAAGTAAACAAGTGCTTCAGTACGAGCTAAACGAGGGCTAAACGAGGGCTAAACGAGGGCTAAACGAGGGCTAAACGAGGGCTAAACGAGGGCTAAACAAGTGCTTCAGTCAGCCGCGGCATCTGTCAGTGTCTATGGACAAGTTCGGCTTCAGGTATGACCTAAACATGAGCTAAACATGAGCTAAGCATGAGCTAAACAAGGGCTAAACATGAGCTAAACGAGTCCAGCGTCTTCTCTCTCAGCACATATGAACTAAAGTCTCTTAAAGGCGTCCTAAACATTTGGACATGTCTTCACAAAACTGTCTCTCATTGCTCCATCTCACATTATCATATTACTTTATCACTAGAATGTCGTCAACTCGTTCTCTTCTCTGTCCGTTAGTAAATGACTTGGCCTGTCTTAGCGGCTGTAACCGGTCAGATCCTCTAAGGTAATCCTTGTGTGGCAGACTCCCGTATAACCAGTACTTCGGAGGAGTGTCGTCCATGAGCAAAGAGCAGTATCTGAAGATTAACGGCTTCCCAAACAACTACTGGGGCTGGGGCGGAGAGGACGACGACATCTTCAACAGGTGAGCACTGGACCGGACTGGACCGGACTGGACCTAGACCCTCATGTGACCCGTGTGACTGCTGCAGGCTGGCGTCCAAAGGCATGTCCATCTCCAGACCGAGCGGTGAAGTCGGGAAGTGCAGGATGATCCGCCACGAGAGAGACCAGAAGAACGACCCCAACCCTCAGAGGTGAGTTATTATTCAGGCTGTTCACCGTTAAACCAAACCAGTACGTTATCAGAAATACAGTTTAGGGTCTACTGGTATCACACAGATGAAAGTATGGAAAGCAGGAACCAAATATTCTCTTTAGATCCAAGTTCTGATGCTGTTGGTCCGGGGCAGGATTAAAGGCAGCGACTCAATTATATTATTCCCTCCCCCCATTTTCTCCCCTGTTTTTGTCCCTTTTTTGTAGTATCAGGTGAAACTCAGAAAATTATTTACATTTACCATTTACATGCAGAGTGAGATATGTATAGCCTTTGTTATCATGTTAATTATTATGGCTCAGCTTGTAAAAACCCCACATTAAAAATTCCATAAAATTTAGAATATTTGGAAAATGGACTGTAAGCCAAAATCATCAACATTATAACAAATAAAGGCTTGACCAAACTTGCCAAACTCCCGATTTTACAGTGAAGGAAATAAGTATGATGGTGGGGGATATATTTGCATGACCTGGCAACCCTGCCCTGGAGAAGTGCAGATTTAGGCATATAATGTTTCTGCAAAAGTATTTCAATTTAATCCAAGATTGTTTTAAATATAGCCGATTTTCCACAGGTTTTTACCCTTTGTCCCTTTGCATGTCATGAGTCTGTATCATATATTAGTTTCACAGAAATAAATTAACTTTTGAACGATATTCTAATGTTTCGAGTTTCACCTGTATTTACACAGGTTTATTGTTCTGTTTCTGGTTCTAGACGACACTAGTATCAGTATGAGAAGTGGTATTGGAATAAATGTAACGGTGCCCAGGCCTAGTTATCACTGCCTTTAAAACACACATACGATATTTAATCTGAATTTAAGTTAAACTTCACCTTCACTTGGAAACAATGACATTTCTGGGCTATTTTTACTGCACAGGTTTGGGTTTAAAACTGAGATGCTTCACATGTATTCGCTGAGAAGTTTCCTGTTGCTTCTGAATATTATGAATATCCACATTTAGTTTGGAAAGTAAAAGCAGCAGCAGTAACACACGCCTCTTTATTCAGTAGAAAAACAAGAGCGCAGTAATAAATGTGCAGACGTGTCTTTGGCAGAAGTGCAGATGAGCTCCTTAGATAAGCCCCGCCCTGAAGGAGCCACGCCCAGGGACAAAAACAAATGGGTTTCCAGTGTGTCCCTGGGAGTGCACTGAGAAGTTTTGTTTTTTTGTAAATCTTATTATTTTCAAAAAGACGTTATTTAAATTTCTATATGTAACATTTTTCATTCAATTGTAGTAACGGAACCTTTTTAATGATCCAGGAAACGATACTTTTAGAAAGTCACAGTAGTAGATTTGTTTCCTCTTATTGATCTTTGATATTTAAGAGTTTCCCACAGTTTCTGATCAGGACCATAGACATAATAGTCGACTCCTTCAGTGGTTTGCGTTAATGAGGGAGTCCATGATGGATCTACAGACTCCTCCTCCCTGCTCCTAAAAAGGGCAAAAGGGCGGAGTCTTCACTGTAGACTCTGGCGAGGCGTAACCTTTAGCTCTGATGCTATCGATCAATCAAAACCAGGCCCTCATTGATAAACAAGAATTCTAAAATGAACTTTGTCTCTTTAACTGTACCTAACCCTGCGTTATCACAGGAGCAAAGTTTAACATTATTGTAAACCAGCTCTGCTCCGCTGAAGGAAGTAACTAAACCAACTAAAGTTACAATGAAACACCAAACCCAAACTAATCACTAAACTGAGTACAAGCCTGGAACACTTGTTTAAACTAGCCTTTTCTGCAGCCACTAGAGGGAGCTACTGCAGCAGTGTCGGCCAGCGCTGTTAAACATACCAGTCTGGTATCGGAAAAATAACAGTATCGGAAGCAGGAATCGAAAAGAAATCTTATTAGGGCTGGGGGAAAAATCTA
This sequence comes from Neogobius melanostomus, assembly GCA_007210695.1. Classification (NCBI taxonomy): domain Eukaryota; kingdom Metazoa; phylum Chordata; class Actinopteri; order Gobiiformes; family Gobiidae; genus Neogobius; species Neogobius melanostomus. The sequence continues at coordinate 100,927 of VHKM01000552.1, forward strand.
TTTGATTTAAAAATCGCGTTGATTCAATCAAATAGATTCATATTTTCAAACAATCGATTTATTTTTATTTTTATTTTTTTATTTTTGTTGCATATTTATTGTATTTAATTTTCAGCCCTCTGCTTAGAGGAATAAGGTCCTGCTGTACAAATGTGCCTCAGTTTCCTCAGGATTTTTGTTTTATTAACTTAGTAGTATAGTATAAATAATATGGACGTTTAACAATCTTTGTTGCTGCGTAGTGACTTTTTAGTTAGAGAAAGGGTTTTGTTTATGTTGGTTCACTTTAAATAAATATATATTTATAGTTCGCAGTTATTTTTGTTTTAAATGGGGGGGGGAATCTAATCGACTTGATACTTCATATCAAGTTTTGATGCTGTTGGTCAACATTTAAAGTTCATATGACAGATTTTAATGCTCTTGAAAATATGACTTATTTAGATGGATCACATCAGTTTCATAGTTCATTTTTTTCAGTGAAGCAGCAATTTTAATGAAGAAATGTTTGGCAGAAAAGTTATTTTTATTTGAATGTTTAAGCTGCTGACAGGAAGTGACATAAAAGAAGGAAACATTTCATAGCAGTTTGACTCATTCATTTCCCACTGACTTAACATGGTTGCACGGCAACAGTTTAAAATTGTTTACCTTCTTCGATGTCACTTCCTGTCGGTGTCCAATAAGGAAGTGAAAACATAAACATCACAAAAATGGACAAACTAAAGAAAACTGGGAATAATCTTTAGCAAAATCTGAAATATAATCGTGTTAACTGTGTTTTAGCAAAAACTGTGTCTAATGTGTCAGATGGACTTTAAATGGGAAAAAAAGTGAAACACATGTTGAAATAGAATTTTAAAAAATTGGCAAAATTTAGAGGAAAAAATGGGAAATTTGGGGGAAAACGTGAGAATAAAAAAAAGCAAGTGTTATTTCTGCCCTTTTGTCAAAAGAAGTTTCTTGGTCGTTTCACTTCATATAAATGATGCAAATGAAATGGAAGAAAAAGTAATAAATGAACTTTATTGATGTGTTTTCTGGTTCTAAAAAGAATCTTTAAAATACCGGTGTATAAAAAAGCATAACTTTAATTATAAAGTAACCTATGTTTCCTCCTCAGGTTTAACCGAATCGCTCACACCAGAGAGACGATGCACACAGACGGCATTAACTCTCTGAAGTACAGCGTGGTAAAGACGGAGCGACTCGACCTGTTCACCAGGATCACTGTGGACGTGGGCCCCGCCCCCAAAAAACGCTGACCCCGCCCCCTGACCCCGCCCACTGACCCCGCCCTCTGTGGGACTTGAATCTGGCTGGACTCAGACGTGTTTAATCCTGGTCTTTTTGCACTTTTTTATGGCTGTGTTTGATTTAAAGCTCTCGAGGGAAACCAACATGGCCGCCGGAGAAACGAGGATCTGTAACTGTTTAACCGAGCACATTTACTCCAGTTCAGCTTTACCCAAATCTAAAAGGTTACAGCCTCAGTTAAAAGCTAACATGCCGTCTTTTGTCCTGATTGGACCTGAGTGGCTGGCTCACAGGAACAGCTCGTCTCATTGGTCGACGCGGGAGGAGACTAGACTCTGATTAGTCGCTGAGATCCAGGACGATAATAGATTTACTGTATATTATTACTTTACATTAAAATGCAAGAGCAGGTCCATTTGGCACATTTTATAACAAGTGTAAAACATGAATGAGCCTTTAGACTTCCAGACCATCACTTTAAATATTAATAAAGACAAACTAATATAGACTTTAGGAGGATGCAGGAGGCGGGGCATCGTTACAGCCTTTAAATAACTCATGAACTAAACCAAAATGGCAGCACATTCTTCCCTCATGTTTCTGTCTTTAATCTACAGTAGAAGTTCCACATCCATATCTCGCCCTGAGCTCTGTAAACCTGCGGCGGCCATGTTTGTAGTCCTTCAGGCCCCTGTGGTTCGTTGGTGGCCATGTTTGTAGTCCTTCAGGCCCCTGTGGTTTGTTGGCGGCCATGTTTGTAGTTCCTGGGATTCTGCTGGTGATTTGACTTGAACTCCGTGTTTGTAGTCCTCTGTTCCGCCGGCGGCCATGTTTGTAGTCCCTCGAGGCCGAATGTCCTTCCTGTAAATCCTGTCTGTGATTGAACCAAAGAAATGAATCGAGTGATTTCTGTTGTAAATGTCTGGAATGTTTTCAGTGACAATCAGAGGAAAAACTGTGAGACTTTTTAAATGTGCCTTAAATGAGACGTTTGTGGTAAATATAAAGAAATTTGACTGAGTGCCACTCGGCTTCTGGTTCATGTTTCTGTAACGACTGGATCCACATGAAACAAAAACTGTCCTAAAGTTCAGTCTCTTCTCTCTCTGCTCAGATGAACTAAGGAGACGATATTCAGAATGATCAACGTTTTTTAAGTCAAATTCTTTTCCCAAATTGACCATAAAATACACAGTGTCATAAATCAAAAAGTTAATAATAAGATTAATTTCACCAGATTTTGAAGCATTTGTTTTTTCTGAAACTATCCCGGCTTTGGTCAGAGCTGATCTGTGGAAACTTTCAGACCAAATCCCCTCAGTGGCTTTTCATGACACTTTTTACGGCTGAATAAATATTGTAGATGCAGATTTTTTCATAGAAAACAACGGGAAATAGAGTCATATTTTTACTGTAAAAACATTTCACTGTTAAAATCACAAATGTTTCCTCAGATCAGAACAAACCACAGATAATGTTTGAATGTTGAGAGTATAATTGTATAGTGTGACGGCAGAGCGATTAAACAGTGAGTTTATATTTGGGAAGTCAAAGGCAAAACATGAACATGATCCTTATTTTTGATCCAAGGGTGTTTTTAAAATGTAAATCCAAATTCTGCCCAAACTCAGTTTTTATGGAAAATGATTTTGTTACTTTTTGTTCATTTTTTTAATTGTTGATGAAATGGTGCAGAACTGTGGATTAACATAATTATGTGGAAACAGTTTATTGTAGCTGAACATTTTCACAGCCGTCAGAGAAGTGGCACAAAAAGCCACTGCTGGAACACGAGGGTTAAAGTGAATGTAAAATGTGTTTGTGGACGTCCCTCTCCCCAGACGCTTCCTCCAGTGTCTCAGGCTGAATCCGTCACGTTTCCTCATGTTTCAGGAAGAATCGACGCCAAAGGATCAGAAACGTCTGGTGGACTCAGACTTTAATGAGGTTAGTGTCACTTTAAGGATTTCAGTTTGTTCAGTTTCAGGATCAGACCAGTTTGTTCTTCACTTCATCACAGAGGGAAATGTTTACGAGGAGCTCGTTAAAATTAGTTTAGTTTTGTTAGTCAGAGGTGGGTACAGAGGGAATACGAATGACGTCACAGCAGCAGAATACAGATGTGTCCTTGGGCAAGACACGTCCCCTCCTGTCCGGTGTGAGTGAGTGAGTGGTCCCTGATGTAAAGCACCTTGAGCCTGATATAGAAAAGCCCCTCACACTGTAAATTAGGGGTGTTGAAAAATATCGATTCGCCGATATATCGCGATATTACGTCGCGCGATTCTCGTATCGATACAAAAGCGCCCGTATCGATATTTAAACATCTATTTTTGGGGAAATATTCATTTCAGCGTCTCTCTTTGGTCCTGCACTTTTACTCCCGCCCGCTAGATGGCAGCGCACCGCGCAGCTCGCTTGAGTAACAGTAGAATTTAGTGAGAGTTAGAGAAACACAGGAAGAGCTTAGCATGGAAAAGAATGAGCTATGAGACGCTACGGGGCTCTTTTAAAACTCTACATTTGGCTTTGGCTTTTACAGCAAAGACAGAGACCTGGATTATTACGAGAGCCACAGCTTTGTGCATATTGCTGAGTGCGTCGCCGCTGCGTTTGGAGAGGATTTATCTTCGTAGCATGGATTTATCTTCGTAGCATTTTATTACGGAATTAAACGAAACCGAGGGGAAACTACAGTAAATACAGCATACTCATGTTAAATCTGTGTCTCGCCACTGCAGTACTACGACACAAGTTTAAAAAGAGCCTGCTGTAGTTAGTTTCCCCTCTGCTAAAGTTGTGTGCTACTGCTGCGCGTGATGCCCGTGTCATTATGTCCCTGATCTACGAGTGACACCCGCTGTGGAGTAGACACGATTTTAAATCCCCCGTCTGAGTTATTGTATATTTTAATGGATGAAACCCATAATAGTTACTGATCGCCAAGGACTCCCAACTATAGAAATACTAGAAAACGTGCATCCCCAGTAATTGGTTTCATTACTAGGTTTCCAAGAAATCTGTTTTCCGTTTAAAGGTACATAATCACCATAAACACCACAGTCACAAGCACATTAGTGAAAAGCATTTATATCATAAGATGGATAGATCAAATGTATTTGATACAAATCTAATGAAGGTGGACTAGTTTACTGAATAGTTGTTTCCAAAGTAGTAAAAAAATAATCGCAATAATCGTCTAATTCTTCAATATCGGGATATATCGTATCGTATCGTATCGTGACCCTTGTATCAGGATACGTATCGTATCGCCTGAGACTAGGCGATACACACCCCTACTGTAAATGTGTCCATATAATCCTTAAGTCCCAGCCTGTTCCCCCAGAAGAGCAAAAGTCATGAGTAATGTTTGATACGAGGAGGAGCCGCTCTGAGGTGAGTTTTCACATTTTACCCGAGTTGTTCCACAGCTGCTCTGAGGCTCAGAAATTACATTCCTCAGACTAATTTAGAGACGTTTGAGAAAATCTGTAATGTGTCTCCCTCGCCAGCAGATGGCGCCCTACGTGCACATCTAGGATTGCACATAAGCAGCACAACTTTGGAGAATTATACGTTTAATGAATCTCAATGTTTGACTTTTAGAGGCGTTTAAAGAGAGAGAGACCTATTATTTATGTTGGGAAATAATCAGATGGAGCTAAACTAGACCTGAGAATTATGGAACAGGAATTTTACAATGAAATCATTAGTAAAATAAATAAGTCATTTACTAAAAAGGACTTTGATGAAATTGATCTAATGTTTAACAACCCACACGTTATTTGCTTAGTACTGTGTTTATTTTGTTTATTGTTAAGTTTACTCCTGGGGTTTTGTATTAGGTTAATTGTTCCCAGCGTTTGTTTTGTGAGCTTTTAATGTTTTAGTCTTTGGTTTACGGAGGACAGACACAGGTCTTTATTTGAGCAGGGTCAGTGAAGCTTTGGAAATGTTTTTATAACCTAACCCAGCTTTATCCTTCTCAGTAACTTTATCCCGGACCTGTCTGGTGTGTTATTGGACTTCATGATGCTGCTGCTCCCAATAGTCTCTGAACAGACCTGAGTCCATCACAGAGCAGCTGGATTTGAACTGACATTAGACACACACAGGTCGACTCGATTTATCATTGGGTCAACATGTGATCATTCAGAAATCATCAGGAAACTTCTGAAGGCAAATGTTTGCACTAAAAGGAAAGGGGGCGGGACTTATGCACGTCACACTTTTCAGTTTATTTATTTAAAAAATTCAAAATCATGTATAAATTAATTTCACTTCATGAGTGTGTGTTACTTAGTGTGTGTCTTTCACATAACATTTAAATAAAATAAATATATGACGGATACTTATGCAACCCACTGTATCTCAGACCTGGCACATAAAACAAAATGGCGTTAGCCCCGCCCAGAGATAGTGTGGAATGGGGAAACAACAGCACCTGTTTTATATGCAAACTGAACATCATAACTGCTTTTGTTGTAACATTTGCATTTGTACTAGTGGATTAGTATCATTTTGGCATCATAACTGTTTCTATGTTCATTATAACTAGGATTCAAATGAAGTAAACATGACACAAAACAATTTATTTTAGGCAGCCACATTTATTAAATCAAAGTTGAAAATACAAAAAGAGAGATTTATCCTAAACAGATTTACATGATTGATCAAAACACATGTGATTCTTGGTCATTTATTTCTTTATAGAGGAATAACTGTCTTTTCATTTATGAATACATCACTTAGAATTTATTTCATATGTAAAAAAAATCAAATTTTTTCTAATGCCTTTATTTAGTTTTGAACCTGAGTTTATTTGTCTGGCACATTTCATGTACATGACAACTCAATGTGCCTCACAGCAACAGCAAACACAATAGAAAATACAATAAAAATCAAAACAAATCAATCAATACAATTACATTTGAAAATATATGTATAAACTAAAATTCGTTAAAATACAATCAATCTCCATAGGCAGCAGTAAAAAGGTGTCCTTTCAGCCTGGACTTAAACAGGGTTGAGGCCTGTCTCACGTTCTCACTGTTTAGTCCTGACTCTGGAACCACCAGGAGACCCCTCCCTGAGGAACCACCAGGAGACCCCTCCCTGAGGAACCACCAGGAGACCCCTCCCTGAGGAACCACCAGGAGACCCCTCCCTGAGGAACCACCAGGAGACCCCTCCCTGAGGAACCACCAGGAGACCCCTCCCTGAGGAACCACCAGGAGACCCCTCCTGAGATGGTTCATACGGCTCTAACATGTCAGAGATGGACTTTGGTGCTAAACCATGAAAAGACTTGTACACAAGCAGAGCTGTTTTAAATTCTATTCTCTGAGTGACAGGAAGCCAGTGCAGAGACCGGAGCACTGGACTAATGTGGTGGTATTTCCTGGTTCTTGTCAGGACTCGAGCAGCAGCGTTCTGGATGTTCTGCAGAACCTGAGACGGACCTCTCTGTTCTCTATTCACCATCTGATATTTGCAAAACAAAAACACCCCAAATAAAACTGTAATATAAATCTAAAGAATGGATTAGAATACATGTATTTGTATTAGTGCTATGTGACTGTTAACACATGATTATTGTCCCATTGTTATTCTAATTTTACATCAGTGAGCATGGTGAGCTTTCCTGTGTGAGCCTGAAATTTTCCTCCTGCGTGATTCTCTTCTTCCTGATTCTCTCCTCTTCCTTCATGAGTCTCTCTATCTTCATCATTTTCCTGATATTTGCCTCTGCGTTTTGTAACATGTCGTTGGTGTAGCAGCCGCCTCCGTTCTCTTTCACCATGGCATCGATCTTTTTTATCAGCTCTTTCACCTGAAAGATGTTTGTTCTATCGTTGTTGTTGAACACATGGAAGCGGTTTCCAGTCGGAGAGGAGCTTCTTCAGAGAACTGTCACTATACTTTATATACTCTATATACTTTTCTATAGAGCACTCACCATCTAATGCATCTCCTCTTGTGAACAGAATCATTGTGTATTTCAGTGACTCTTTCCCAAATGATTTGTGTATGAGCTTAATCTCCTCCTTTTCCTCTGGTGAAAACCGTCCTATCTCTATCACCAGCACCCAGGAGGTTTCCCACAGACTTCTTCAGACTAAAGCTGTTCCCCAGAAGAATCACATTCAGCTCAGAGACTGGAACGACAAAATAACAAAACAAAACCTCATGTATCTTCACAAGACATTATTTTTTGCATCTTCCCTGATAAATAGATGAATAAATAAGTAAACATTAAAGCTAAAAGCGATATCAAACGGCCATCATTGCTTCGATTACTGCTCCTCTGTAAGCCTACTGGAGGCACCAAGGCAAGTTTATTTATACCGTGTATTTCACACGCACATGGCAACTCAATGCACCTAATGTGCACACTGTATTGTATACGTACTAGGACTTAAACAGACTAGTCGACTACTGTGACACTAGTCAACATCATTTCAGACAAGTAGACTAGTCTCTCGCTCCGTCTCTGTCAGTATCTAGTTTTAACATTAATGTCAAGGCGGAAGCATTTCTGTGGGACAATAAACACTGTTACATCTAGTTACCAAGTAGCTGCTAGTTGTTTTTGCCTATTAGTGTTAACTTTTAGTTTTCTACATAAAGTTTTGCTCGTCTCTTCTGGACATAATCAGTTGATGTGAGTGAGTTACAGCTGGGTCAGTCTCTCCACCACAGCCCATCGCAAACACAACTTCATTAAAAACATTTTTTTCACAAATGTGTTCATGGAAATGTTGATATTCAGGACAAAAATGTATATCAAATGAAATCCTTCCCCCACCCTAAACCCTCCCTTCACTCAATACAACAAAGTGAGTTTCTACAAATCAAAGTCTTTTACGAGGCGCACAAAGGGCAACCAAATGTCTTTAAAGTTTTCCTTTGGCCAAAGTTTTTCCAGCGCCGAGTAACTGGACATTAGTTTAACCCACTGTTTGACCCCAGGTCTTTCTGCGTCCTTCCCTTTCAAAGCAATAACAGATTTCGCACAACTGTTTCCTCCTCTGATCAGAAGAAACAGATAATGTTGCATGTATGATTTTATAGACGGACGATTTTATTGTGCGTCTCTTCTCACAAAAACAATTGTTTTAAGATAAGATAATCCTTTCTTGACCTCACAATGGAGAAATTCACGTTATGGATAAACAGGAAGCTGTTTATAAACTGGTTTTGGTCAGATGTCTTACTGTTTGAACATTTTGGCCTGAATAAAGTAACATTTGTAGAAATTCAATTCTAATATTAAATAGGCTAAATTTAGCAGGTCCAGATTATGGCTAATAGCTACAATTGCAGATGTGCGTTAATAACAATGGGTGAGAAACGGGCTTCTCTTTGGTCCTCATGGAGCTGACATTGCTGTAATACCACCCCCTTGTGGCCAGGGGAGACTCTAAAAGACACTTGGTAGGATAGGATTTTAATGGGACTTCAGCCCTCCCAAGAACGGCTAAAGCCTGGCCCCAAAGAGTTTTATTTTTTCCAAAAATTGCTATGACCCATGAGACAACACTGGGGCAGGTGAAATATTTTTAACCACGCTGGTTTTTGTTTATCAGCCCTTTTGACTGGCTCCAGAGCCTGTCAATCAAGCTCTGGAGCTCTGTGGAGGCTCCGCACACCCGTTTAAGGAACAGGAGGAGATTGAGCAGCCATGTAAGTTTCACAGATGACTCGGACCATTACTAGGAATGGGGCTGAATAGGTAATCATCCATCTGTAATTATTACAGAGGACTATGTGGAATAGGCACGTCTGAATAGCTCAGTCTTACGTCGAGATTTGAATGTGGTGATGGAGTCTATTATACGAATGTCTAGTGAGAGATGATTTTCAGATTGATAAGGGGGCCGTGATGTTCCAGACTTTGGGAATGGCTGGCCTACAGGATTACCGTATAACCACTACAAATAGAGCAAAGATACGTATCATTTGTGCAGTGTTATTTATGCGCTTCTGTCCGTTTAAAGACCAGCACAAACTTCACACCAGGTATTTCCTCCCCTGAAAACAAAAGGTGACCGGCTCATAGTAGTAATAAATAGGTCCTTTTTTCCGCCATTTTGTTTTTTAATTAGCATATGCAAATATGCTAATTAAACCCCGCCCCCCGCCCCGCCTCCCTCCCTCCCCGCCCTTGCCCTGTCGTTACTGCTCTACGCCACCAGAGGGAGCCATTCACCCCCCTCCCTCGCCTAGCCCTACACGTACTAGTCACGACATGCACAGACATGTCTGTAACATGTCATGGCATGTATAGGCGAATTTGACGCTATAGAAGTGTCCGGACATGTTTAAGCTCTGCCTAGGGGCGTGTTTTCAGGGCTGTATAAATACCGGTGCTCTTTTTCTCATTTCATCATCTTCTGATCCTCGCGAAACATCCTGTAACTGCCAACGGACTGGACCGCTATGGACGGACACACCGATCTTACCCCCAACGTCGGTACGTCAGCCTGTACTACGCAAGACGTGGTGGAAGGACGTCGTCGTCCTAAACCAGGACGTTTTCCGATCTCAAACCAGTGTAGCAGCGAGAAAACCTTTAGCCGTGCCAGAGGGTATGTTTGTTGGATAGCTTATTCTGATGGAAAAATCACGTTACAAAGTGGCGCTTGTCACGATGCGTGTCGTAGGATTGAAAGGGTGCACTCTATGTCTCTCATGGACTGGAAATGGTTAATGACTTGTGTTTATGAGATTGATTTGATGGGTTTCGGCAGGGATCCTTATGTCTGTCAATGGGGTAGTGTAACCGGGCCCGAAATGTATCATGTAGTGTCATACGGCGGTGTCGGAAAGACACAGGGGGTTATTCGTGTATCTGTCTGTCCGGATAGAGACATGTTGTTAAAAGAAAAAGTACCCAAGATCAACATATTTTGTCCTTCTCTCCTTGACGATAAGTCTAAACCGTTTTTTGAAACCCTTTTTTGTATACAACAGCAAGACTGGAGATACATGCGCAGAATGTTTAGACAAGTTGACAGGACAGTCGAGCGAGACAGAATCAAAGATCATTTGGAGGTTGTTAGGAAACGCCTTGTTTTTGACAATTCGCCGTCTAATCGGTAGACTGTTTTCATGCGTTATGCGAAAAAGACAAAGTCCTGCATGAAAAACAGACGGTGGGTATTTTATGAGGATATACATTTTGCTTTTATTCTCATGTTCTCATATGTGTTTTTGTTTTTGTCATAGCCGTCTCGGGTTCTATTCCTGAGGAAACATGGGCATTACAGACTTTGACTCAAGACCAGATGGCCAACCTCGTTTTGTTTCAAGACCCGATACCTCCTACGGTGTATCCTGACTTAGAACACGACTGCTGTGGTCCGGAGTGGATCGTGAAAGAGGCTGGAAAAGCGATCGAAGGACGTCTCGAGAATGATGACGGAGGGCGAGGCAATCAGACCTGCCCGGGAGGGTTGTCTGAGAAGTTTGTACATTTTGTCAAGATCGCCGTTGTTCACATCGTCAACCATGCCTTACATGATGTCTGGAAAGAGGAGTGTAACGGATGTCAGGTGGATCACCCCAGCCAACGGCAGCACACCTGTCTCTACCCCTTTCCAGAATCTTATTATCAGGACCGTTTTGATAAGTTAATGGTCAAGCTATGGAACGGAAGACTTTCATCTTCGATTATACGTTTTCTGAACACATGTGGTGTCTATGGTACATCAGGAAGGGTGCAAGGGGCTGCTGAGACAGTCTTATATGAACTGAAATGTGTGGAAAACATACACAACACGTTTAATGAAACGTATGAAAAAGTCAACGGTGACTGGTATAAATCCAGTGTGCTACAAACGGCTTTAGAAGCATGGAGAGGCCGTCGTTAAAACTGGTTTAAACTGTCTTTTTTTTTACACTGTATACAAGTTTAAACTATCATGTTTTTTTTACACTCTATATAAGTTTTTACTGTCTTTTTTTTTTACACTGTATATAAGTTTAAACTATCATGTTTTTTACACTGTATATAAGTTTTAACTGTCTTTTTTTTACACTGTATATAAGTTTTTACTGTCTTTTTTTACACTGTATACAAGTTTTTTACACTGTATATAAGTTTTAACTGTCTTTTTTTTACACTGTATATAAGTTTTTACTGTCTTTTTTTTTACACTGTATACAAGTTTAAACTATCATGTTTTTTACACTGTATATAAGTTTTAACTGTCTTTTTTTTACACTGTATATAAGTTTTTACTGTCTTTTTTTTTACACTGTATACAAGTTTAAACTATCATGTTTTTTACACTGTATATAAGTTTTAACTGTCTTTTTTTACACTGTATATAAGTTTTAACTCTTTTTTACACTGTATACAAGTTTAAACTGTCTTTTTTTTACACAGTATATAAGTTTTAACTGTCTTTTTTTTTTACACTTGATATAAGTTTTAACTATCATGTTTTTACACTGTATATAAGTTTTAACTGTCTTTTTTTACACTTGATATAAGCTGAGACCGTTTCTTTCCGAATAAAAAGAGACTGTATATGAATGCATTGACTCATTCGTGTTTTGTTGTCATTATGGATAAGACATTACAAAAGCTATACCATGACCCGACACACCCTGGGGGTCTAAGCGGCATCATTAATCTTCAAAAAGCAGCAAAGGAGGCTACCGGTACACAGCCTTCGATAGAGTCAGTCACAACGTTTCTACAAGGGGATGATGTCTACACTTTGCACGCGCGAGCGCTCAAACGGTTTCCTAGGAATAGAGTGCTAGTCGGAGGTATAAACAAACAGTTTCAAGCAGACCTAGTTGACATGTCAGAATATAGGGCAGACAATGACGATGTGCGATTCTTGTTAACATGTATAGATATATTCTCTAAATACGCATGGGTGAGATGTCTGAAAAACAAAACAGGACCTACTGTTTCAAATGCATTTAAAGACATTTTGAGTCAAGGACGCATCCCTGATAAACTTCAGACAGACCAAGGCACTGAGTTTTATAATAAACATTTCAAACAGCTAATGACAGAGCATGGGATTATACACTTTTCAACAGCCAACGAAACCAAAGCAAGCGTTGTAGAACGTTTTAATAGAACGCTGAAGACACGTATGTGGCGTTATTTAACGTCTGTGAACTCCTGTAGATATATAGACGTTATTAATGATCTCGTTAGCGCATATAACAATGCACATCACAGATCTATTAAAACTACGCCTGTCTCTGTAAATAAAGATAACGAGAGACAAGTTTTTCAGGCATTGTATAAGTCAAAGTCAAAGAAACCACTTGTTTTTAAATTTGACGTTGGCGAAAAGGTGAGGATTTCGAAACACAGAGGAATTTTCAGAAAAGGATACCTACAAACCTTTACGGACGAATTCTTCACAATTACACAGTGCATAGGACGAGACCCTCCCGTTTATAAGCTAACAGACCTTGCAGGGGAAATAGTAAAAGGAACATTTTATGAACCTGAGCTGCAAAGAGTGCTTGTAGACAAAAACAAAACTTTTAAGATTGAAAAAATCCTGGATCGAAGAGGATCTGGGCAAAAAAGCAAAGTCTTTGTAAAGTGGTTAGGCTGGCCTGACAAATTTAACGCGTGGATTTCTGCAAAAAACGTTGTTGATCTACAGCCTAAGAAAAGATGAACGACACAAATGGATTTTATGTGACTGTAGCAAGTAACGCTTCCATGCATGTTTATCCTAACAATAAGATATGTAATTTTAGAACTAAGTTGGCAAAACCCCTGCTGTTGAATTCTGCATATGAGGTGGGTCTCATAGAAGTTCAGTATCCTCGTAATTGGTTGAGTTTTACTGACAAGGATTCAAACATAGCGATATTCGGATCCGATGCCAAGAAAAAGAAATATGTCATTCGACCGACATTGGGATTTTACAACGATATTCACAAACTAGTTAAAGAAATTAACTCTCAACTAGCAAACGTCAAGGACTTATCGTCGATAAAGCTGATGTACAATGACATAACTAGCAAAATATATGTTCTAAGGGCTGACGGTCTAAATTTCATTTTTAGAGGGCGTCTCGCTGAAATATTAGGATTTGAACCAGACGCTACTTTTAGGGTTGAAGAAACTCCAACAAAAGCACCGCATCCGGCAGATATATTTGGCGGAAGTTACAACATGTTTATTTACAGCGATATTGTAGATTATCAACTGGTGGGTGATAGCCGGGCACAGCTACTGCGCTGTATAAATATATGTAACGACACACGCAGCATCCCCACTCTAACATACGACAAGCCTCACTACGCACCTATTTGTAAGACGACGCTCGACGACATAGAAATATCTCTTAAGAACGATCAGAACGAACTCATACCATTTCTTTACGGAAAGGTGATTTTAAAGTTGCACTTTAAACCCATAAAGAATTATTTCTAAAAAAAAAAATATGCACACCCCGTACGTACGTGACGATGCTGCGTATACAGCATATTACATGAACCAAGCTGGCGGTGATCTAAATGGTTTCATCGGTGCTAGAACACAATACGGTTCAGGGATAGCCGGAATTTTTAGATCCCTGTACAGAATGGCTATACCGCTTTTAAAAAGAGGCGTGAATATAGCAAAACCCCATCTGAAAACAGCCGTTAAAAACATAGCCGGAGAAGTAATGTCGAACATCACAAGATCAGCTTTTACAAATAAACAGGATGGCGACGGTTTGGCATTTACGACAAAGAGAGGACGGAAAAGAACCCCCGGAACCAGGTCTGTGCCGCGTGATCGGACGTCTAAAAAACCCAAAACTAAAAGACGCAAGACCTCGACAAAGAATTCATTTGGCAGAGGAAGCAGAACCAAGAGCACGCGTTCAGGAGCTTCTCTGTAGACATATTTAAATAATGTCGTTATTGCATAACCAATCGGCCGAATGTGTCAAGACGGAATTGGATTTATTCTCGTTACCGTTCACGCAGACATCCGTGGAAAAGTCTACATTCATTGAAATACCTCCTGTTTCAGCGCTAACAGATTCTGGACCCATAGAATTTTTCTTGACAGGATCCGGCGAAAATTATTTGGACCTCAACGACTCGTATCTATACCTCCGTGTAAAAATAGTTAATGGAGACGGGACGACACCTGTTCTAGGCACTGACGTGGGTCTTGTCAACTATCCGACATGTGCTTTGTTCTCACAGATTGACATAATGCTGGGAGATAGACTGATCACTCAATCCTCGAACACATACGCATATAGAGGAATTATTGAATGTTTGTTAAATTATTCCGAAGCTACGCTAAACACTCAATTCAGCACAGCTTTATTTTACAAGGACACGGCTGGAAAAATGAATGCAACGTCTGTGACGGGTGATAATCAGGGTTTAAACGAGAGAGGAACATATACCGATGGCGGTAGGATTGTAGAATTAATTGGGCCTATTCATGCTGATTTATTCTTTCAGGAAAAGCTTATGCTAAACGGAGTGGATATGTCACTGAAATTTATTAGATCAAAAAATGAGTTTGCCCTAATGTCGCCTGTTAACAATGCTGCTTTCTGTGTAAAAATCATATCGGCAAGCTTGTTCATTAAAAAGGTTTCTGTAGCCCCTACTATACGTTTAGCGCACGGCAGAGCGCTTCAACATACAAACGCTAAATATTCAGTTGATCGTGTTGCATTAAAAACATTCTCTATCCCTGCCGGAACTAGAGTCTGCAACCAGGACAATTTATACCTGGGGCAAATTCCGAAATTTCTAGTTGTAGCATTTGTTGACAACGATGCATACACAGGTAGCTATGTTCGCAACCCTTTTAATTTTGAACATGTAGACACCGAGTTTATGACTTTGCATGCCGACGGACACCCTTATCCTGGGAAACCTTTCCAGCCTGTGTTTCAACGAGGACAATATGTGCGTGAATATTATCAATTAGTTCAGACAACAGGCCGTCATCTTAAAGACAGACCTATGGCAATAACGCGTGGCGAGTATGGAGAAGGATATACGCTGTTTTGTTTCAATCTGGAGCCCGACGAAGGCCATGGTGGAAATGTGTCTCTAATTAAGACTGGCAATGTGCAGCTTGAAGTACGGTTTAGAGTGCCTCTTCCGAGAACTGTTAATCTAATATGTTATGCTGTTTTTGACTCAATTATTGAGATATCGAACAGGAGACAAGTTCTGTTGGACTACTACTAATCTTGACAAAATGAACACAGTTGAGTTGACTAACGTTATGAGGAAACGTGTTAAAAGAGGAACAGACTTTTTGGGAGTACTGGCGTGTGACATGTTGCCAGCCAAACGTCTTATGAAAGTTCCAGCAATGGCTATTATCAACACACACCCGGCAAACAAACCTGGAGAGCATTGGTTGGCAGTCTACATTACAGCCAATAGACACGGTTATTTTTTCGACAGCTTTGGTAATGCCCCCAGCTATAAGAATTTCCCGTCTAAAATCAGAAACTTCCTTATTAAAAATTGTGCCACAATGTCTCACTCGTCTAAACAAGTTCAGAGTAATCTTTCCATGACATGTGGCCAGCATTGTGTGTTTTTTCTACATAATATGCAAACAGGCATGTCTTATCGAAAGTTCATGTGTATGTATTCAGAGAATCTGACGCGTAATGATGCTATGGTATGTCATTTTGTTAAGAGAATACGACCAATACTGTGTCAGAGATTCAATTTTGTATGTGTTCAGTGTTCAGACATAAATAAATACCAGTGAGAAAATAAGTTTGTTTCTTTGTTTTTATTCAGAAAAACATTAAAGTGTTTTAAAACATTACAGCAAATCATATTCAAACAGTTTTAAAACATGAGAATACACACATATAACAACACAATCAAAAAGATGTCCATTTTAATTCCTGATCAACTCTGGGAGACTTATAAGGCGTGCTGAACTTTGGCGACATAGAATATTTACGCTTAACAAAACTTTGTTTGTCAACACTAACACCATTATCTGATTCCACAGCATTTTTCATATCAGATATGGCACTACGCACAGCCTTGTTTGGTACTACAGACAGAGGAATATTTACATCGGCTAACGTTTTCAAAAACATGCTCCAGCCTGCAGGTCTCGCTGTATCTGATACATTATGAGATGTTGTCACGCTTTTAATTAAATCAAAAATGTGACTGCCTCTGATACTCTGTCCGTTCATAACGACTTGACCATCTTTATCCCATGTGAGTTTACCCGCGTCACGCTTGATGGTGTTTAAAACGTGTTCAGCGTTTTTTTGACTTCTTTTGGGTAAATGTCTCAAAACATCAGACAACACAATGTCTCCTGTATCGATAGCGTGACTTTTTTTGGGTAAATGTCTCAAAACATCAGACAACGCAATATCGTCTGAGCCTGCAGCGGTAGTTTCAGTCGTAACGCCGATGTCACTAGTCTGAGTCTCCGGCAATGACAATGTCAAAACAGATTTGTCGCGTTCTTCTTGTTTCGTCAGAGAGAGATAACGTTGCAAAATACTCGAATATTTTTTTGCCTTTTCGTGCATGTTGACATCTTCCGATTCTAATACTTCCGACATAGCCCGGTCAAGCTCTGTCTGCGCAACTCTTCTGATAGAAACGTTTGCGTCTTGTTGTTTTAATCTGTCCAGCTGATGTTGGGGAACCAGGAACATTTTCTGTGTATATTCCATCTCACCCTCGCGTGAAAAAGCTGCTTATGAACGGCAGTGCCGCTGCCAACAGTGGTACCAAAAAACCACCGTGTTGGTTTAAAACCTTTTTCTTTTTGAAAACTTTAACTTTCTTGTCGGCCACAAGACGAATTACAGACTTTTTCTTATTTAATTTTTGTACTGTTTTGTTGTTAAAGGCACATTGCCGTTTAAAATATTCAGGGCTAGCTCACAGAGAGCATTAATAAAGTCCGGACCTGCTTTGCTAACAATAACTTTTCGCACGCTCGGCTTCGATTTATATAGCAGCTCCATTAAGGACAAATTCCTTTGTATACGTGAAGACATTTTTTTTCACTTTTAAATTTTTTGGGCAGATAAAACACCGGACAGTCCGAGAGAATGTTTGATCTGAGTCTTAAATGGTCTGGTGTTTTAGATTTATAATCGATGAGAAGGTATCCAAAAGGCGACGCCATTGCGTCATTAAAAGCTTCTAAAAAATATTTTGAATTACCGGGAAACATTTGTCTCCCCAACAAGGATATTTGATATTTATCACGGGGGTTATTAAACAGTACTAAATAGTTTGTGTTTAAACTAATTGTACGACTTGCTTTGCCTTGGACAAACAAATTTTGCACAAGATAAATACAGCTCAAGTTGCGATGATGACAATATTTTGTGAAAAGGTTCTGGACTTCTGTATTTTGTGAAGCCTGATTCATCAGGTCGTCGATCACAATTAGATTGTTTTTGTTTGTGGGGAGCAGCGTATCGTCGCAGAGAGATTCGGGTATCCCGTTAATAAAATTAATTTGGCAAATCTTTAAAAGCTCGTCATATATCGGTTGCCAACAAGAATAGATATAAACAATGTTTTCGATTTTGTGCGAAATAATCTTTGAAGCGTTTTCAATAAGACTTTTGACAAAATAAGTTTTACCACAGTTTGACGGGCCACTGACAACGCAACTGAAAGGATGTTGAAGGCGGACATCTATTTCAGTCTTAGTATCCATACGGGAGCGTGGAATAGTCTGGGAGCACCCGTCGTTTATTGTATACAACTCTGACTTTTTTTGTGACTGATTTGTTCTGTAGGCGGAGCCGCTTTTTATCTCGAGTAATTCTGTCACTCACAACAGTCAGACGCGCGTCTGTGTTCCTGTCTTTCACAAAAGCTTGTACAAGCCCCTTTAAAGAGTCGCGAGTGACCGTTTTAGAAGCATCACGGTTAAGCGACACTCCTTTACATTTTATGTGTGTTTTGTCTCGCACTGTGCGATATGCATAACATTTAGGTCCGCCGGACACAAACTCCACTATGTGGTCTCCGTGTTCAAGTTCGTCAGTCAGATTACCTAGGTAGGGGCCAGTGGGAGGGACCCACTCATTTTCCAAAGCGGTGAAAATAACCGAATCAGTGTCACAATACAAAACACGTCGCTGCAACCGGTCCAATAAATCATATAGCGTTAGACGAGCATATGCAGTTGTCATTGCTCCGATAAAGACATTAACGTCTTTCACGTTAGACCCCAGACCGTTCTTGTGACGCCATTGGACGAGAGCTATATCGTCAGAAATGAAGAAGAACTGTCTCACGTCATACTGGTCAGAAAACATCAGTCTATGGAATTTATCGGGGTCTGATATTATTTCTGTAGAAGCAACATCAGCCTTTGCCGCGAAACGCCCCAAAGCGAGTTTAACTTATTTTTAGAACAGTTTCTAATGGCCTTATTCAGTTGATTTTGTCAGGATCCAAACGAATTCCTTCCTTTTCGAAGTAGTCCTCTACGTACTTGTGTTTGTCCTCCGCAGTGACAACGTGAGACGGGTAGCCGCTGGCTTCCTGTTTGCTTTTCAGAAACGTTTTAACGTAATCTTTAAAAAGACGATCGTTTTTTTCTTTGAAATGCCATACTTCGTGTATTTTCACGATAGCATAACCCTTTTCGACGGCTTTTATAAGTTCGACAGAAACCCAAGTGCCACGAAGCTGTCTTTCAGATTCAGAGTGCAAACACTCAGACTGGTTCTGAGTTTCAGCACAGGTCCTGCATAGAGGGAACCATAAGCTTCCCGTGACAGCGAAAAGGCAGCACGGGATGGAAGAGGCCTCTCGGGGGGAGCACATCACATTTGACAATTCCAAATAATTTTCAATGCTGTCAAAATCACCGCAGATTATTTCAGGATGGCCAACAGGGTAATCTCGTTTGCCTGAACAAACGGGTAAAGACTTGTGAAATCATAGTACAAGATCCTTTCATTTTCGGAAACCTGATGATAAAGATTCATCGCGTTGGTCCTTCCTCCATAGAGGGAGTCTCTCGGGTTTAAGGGTTCTGGTTTTGGTAGTTGTCCAAAAAAGCCATGACTGTAGGGTCTGTCAAAGCCATTTTTTTAAATTCACACTCCCATATTTTAACAACTGTCACACCGTACCGTGTTTTTAAATTCTCAATCTTTTCAACTGTCGCGTTATACAAATCACCAAACTTATTTTCGAAAGAGGATTGATGTCACTTTCGGGAAAACAACGCGGATGCCCATGCATGAAACACCCCAGCATTTCATAACAGGTATTGGAGGCAGCATCGAAACCGTCAACAGAATAGGGACCTATCTGATGCTCACCTCCCCTAAGAGCATGGCGGATAGAACAATTTTGTGTTTGTGCTATGAACTCAAGCCATTGGATCGACACATCTGAAAAGCTTCTGTTTTGTCCAGAATAACAACCAGGGTATGTTAGGGCTATTGTGTCTTTAGTTAGAAAAGAAGTCTTGTATACCTTCATGCATGCGGATGCTAAAGTTACAGACGCAAATGGATCGAGACCAGTGCTCCGTATTACAGAGTCACGGTGTGTGACGCATGCTTTTTGCAAAACCTTAACGTCGTCAATGCAATAAAGTCTCATTTCTTTGCGCAAATTAAATTCCAGACCACGAACCGTTTCATACCATTCCATAAATTTCACTCTGTCAGGCTCCCTCATGGAGTCAAAGCCATAGAAACAGGGGTGTGGATATGGACCCACATAATCCTGATTTTGTCTAGTGTTGAACCTGTGCGGAAAATAGCCTTTAGCCACGTCGTCAAACCCTAACGCATTCGGGAGGTTTGCAAGACGCATCGGTAAGAAACTGAAAGAATCAATCCATCGCTGATTGTATTTATTGTCAAACATGAATATAAAACGACTGCCTCTAGCCGTGACCTCTATAGACAATGCTTGACTAACAAAGTATTCCAGAATCAGGTAATTGTCAAACCCCGCAGCATTATGGGCGATAAATGTGTAGCCTTTGTATCTAGGTTTTCTGAACTGCGTAACGAATTTGTGCACGCAGTCTAAAGATTCAAAACTATAAACATTCTCTGCAGCATCGATAGCACACACTAGAACGGCCTCATGTTTATCGTTGTGATATCTTGTTTCAAAATCGTAATAGATGTATTTATTTGTAGGAGTCTGTGGTTTAACAGGCTGAATATAACACTGATGTGTTGCTTCAGCATGTATTATCGGTTCATTACAATGTTTGCATTTTTTCCCGATACATGTATGTCCGTTTTTGTAGTATTGTAAATCGTGCAGCATTTTTCACAATATTTTAAAAACTCGCACGGTACTTTATTATGGACAGTTTCCGCTTGTTTGTGCAGAGCGTAACAACGTTGTGAAAGACAAATGCGTTTACAGGCATCACACTTGATCGTAGGCCCGGTTTTACCACATACGGAATAACACACCCTACACAAATGCTCACACATGTGCCTCAGAGGGGCGTCATATGTATTCAGACATAATTTGCAGTAATAACTACAACCAAAAAACCCGTGATGTTTTCAATTAAATAATAGTGGTTGTCATATAGATAGAGAGCCACTGTTTTCACATTAGGCTCATTATGCGTTTGAAAGCGTTGTAGACGTTTACGCTGCTCCCCATGGTGAAAGATTACAATTTTTATGCCGAGATGGTTTTCAAATTTCGAGACGTCGCTAAACGACACAGACGTGTCGTATGTCAAATTAACATTTGTGTGGAGTTGCTTTGCTTTTCTATTTTATTTCAGGACTCATAGAAGCGTCTAGAGCATGGGCGATGCAGAGACTAAAACACAAGTTATTATGTTCGTTCTTTGGGTCAAATAGGTGTTTGCCTTTTTTGCGAAGTATTTCATCATAAGGTACCGCTGCGAGTTTAAGACGTACTCCGCCCCTTTGACTTTGTGCAACCGTCACTATAAATTGTAATTGAGAATCTGACATTGAATTATCATTGCTTTGAAGGGTCTGGATGACTTGATCTACAAAAACATCTGTATTGTAATCGTTGTTTGAGTTCAATATGACCTGCACGTCCGATGCTAACGAAGGGCCTCTTAATACAACATTGAATGAACTCCCGGGCTGTGACATTTCTATGGCATGTTCAATAACATTTGTTAAATGTTCATGAACTTTATCGGGGACCGCTGACGGGTCGGCTAGGTCTATTTCCCTAAAGTCAACATTCTGTTCTAACACTATAGCGTTATAATTGTCTATGCGTCTAGACTTAATGTTGCTGATGGGCTTTCCATAGCCTAATTGTGCAGTATGGTTGATTGTAGACGAAGTCGCTGTTTGAGAGCTATGCACGTTGTTTGAATCGGTATGTGTATTGTCTGAGTTTTTTAGAACATTTACGAGATCAATTGAGTTTAACTGAGAATCTGAGATGTCGTATACATCACGAGCAGACAGAAAATTTCCAAGGTCAATTGAGTTTAACTGAGAATCTGAGATGTCGTATACATCACGAGCAGACAGAACATTTCCAAGGTCAATTGAGTTTAACTGAGAATCTGAGATGTCGTAGGTAGATAGAACGTTTAATTGTGAATCAATTACAAGATTATCAGACATAGAATCACAGCCTGTTTCAATTGAATCACCGAGGTTACAGCATACCTGATTCAAATCAGAAAGAGGGTTCTCGGTTTTTTATCGGGGGGTGGTGCGGACATTATACCCAAATTTACAAACAATAAAATTGA
This sequence comes from Neogobius melanostomus, assembly GCA_007210695.1. NCBI lineage: Eukaryota > Metazoa > Chordata > Actinopteri > Gobiiformes > Gobiidae > Neogobius > Neogobius melanostomus. The sequence continues at coordinate 122,909 of VHKM01000552.1, forward strand.
AATATTGAAAACAAATATTGAAAAAATAGAAAAATAGAAAAATAGAAAAAACAAAAAACATAAAATAGAAAATTACAAACAGACGTTAAACAGACGTATTGTTTGATCTATAGCACTCTGTACCACTCCTGCTGTTGTGGCTATATTTTCTGCGAGGCTGGTAAAGTATTCAACATAGACTTTTGTCTGGGTGTTCAGAGCAGAACGAACGTAAGCGTCACAGACCTCTCTATAGTGTGTCTGTCTGCATTCAAACTGTTCGATTTGTTTTTTCAACACCTGATGCTTCTTTATTGTTTCGAACAAGAGACGTTTTAATTGTTGTGTCTCAAAGTTTAGCGAATCACTCTGGCGTATGTGCTCCCGCAAGTCTGTTTGTACTTGATCGAGTTGCTTGTACATGTAGAGTTCACGTATTAACTCATCTTGGTCTTGGTCGTGTTGTGTCGGATATGCCCGCAGGGACACTTCTGTGTCTGAAACAGTAACAGGCGTGGAGCAGCGTGGGGTGCTTCTTCTCTGCTTGTCCCAGGACGCGGTTCCGAAACGTTCTCTGGCTTGCTTGTCCCAGGGTGTGGTTCCAAAACGTTCTCAGGTTCTCTGCTCGGTCCGGGCAGCGGTTCTCTGCACGGTCCAGACAGTGACTCCAACCAGCTAGGATTGCTGTAAATATAAACATGAAAGAATAGTTAGCATACTCTATAAACATTTTTAAAAAATACTGTTTTATAGTTTTCTTTTCATACATACAGGAGTTCTGTTATATCGCAGGTTAAACTGTCTTGAAGGAACTCATCGCCGTTTAAAACACAGCCAGCTGCAGACAGAGACTGTTCGTGTAATGGGTCTGTAGTCGGCTGTCTGAAAACAAAAACAGACAATGTGCAACGTTAGCATTTAAACATTTTTAAAAATACTGCTTTATAGTTTTCTTTTTCATACATACAGGGTTCTGTTATATCACAGTTTAAACTGTCTTCAAGGAACTTGTCGACGTTTAAAACACAGCCAGCTACAGACAGAGACAGTTCGTGTAATGGGGCTGTAGTCGGCTCGACGTTTAAAACACTGCCGGCTGCAGACAGAGACTGTTCGTGTAATGGGGCGGTAGTCGGCTGTCTGAAAACAAAAACAAAAAACAGACAACACGCAACGTTAGCATTTTAGTTGTATCAGAATAAAAGACAAATGACAAGTTTTGTTTTTCTGTTTACCTAGCAAGCAATTTTATAGTCTTTTTCTTCTTGAGAAAAAACCGGTCTCCGCGATGTGATAAGTCTCCAGGCCAAACCTTTCGATCGTTTTTGGTTGTCGAGAGGTCTTTTTCTCTTGAACGTTGTCGTTGGAATGCGGGGACTGCGGCGGCGAATCTCTTATACAGCTATACAAGAGAAAAACAGAGACCATGTGAACACTAATCATGATTATGTCATTAAAATCATTTGTTTTGTTAAAAAATAAAGTAAAATAAAATAAATAAATATATATATATAATATATATATATATATATATATATATATATAATAGTAGTTATAAATAGATCAAATAGATACACAATAAATGCATATATTAATTATCAATAATATACTAATCTATTTTATGTGGAAACAGCTTGGTAAAACATTACATGTTTTCGGATAAATCTACAGTTTTTTAAAACAGAATAGATTCTCAAAAACGGTTTGTGTCGTAAATCTGTAAGTCTTTTGTGTAAAGATTTCTCAAAAATTTGTTCTTAAACAGAATAGATTCAAAAAACGGATGTGTCGTAAATCTGTAGTCTTTTGCGAAGATTCTCAAAACGGATGTCACGCAGGACGAAAGACTACAGAATTACGTCACGTCCGTTCTGACAATACGAAAATGGCGCCGCACTACACCGGCTCTCGAAACAGGTAATGCTTTTTGTTGTTGTCTTAGATCAGAACGGTGTGTATCTAAAACGTTTTTTTTTGTTTGTTTTTAAAACAAAACCATGTATAAAACCAATCTCTCACCCGTTAATAAGTGAACGCCGTGCGGTCTCGCTAAGAAGCGAACGCTTTCCATACGCGCCGCGTCCTCTGTGTTCGCTACCTGTAAAACACAATTAATATAGGCTAGGGTTAAAACTTTTTATTACCACGCGCATGCTTGCATAGCGAGGATCGCCGTTATTGTTTGGGAACAAAAACAGCGGATTTTCCGAGCTTAAGAGCTGTTTATTATTTAGAGCAGATATTCTACATCGCGGATCTTTTCGCGGAAGCAATGCACTGTTTGTGAACGAATGTTTGACCCGTAGTAGAGCAGTTATCGCATATTAAATACATTTGCGTAGCACCAATTGCCCAAACGTTTAGGATGTTACGACGTGCAGCGTTACCCAAACGCTTAGGACGTTACGATGTGCATAGATTAAAACAAATATTTAGAATGTTTTGACCCGTAGTAGAGCAGTTATCGCATATTAAATACAATGCATTGCCCAAACGCTTAGGACGTTACGATGTGCATAGATTTAAAACAAATATTTAGAATTTGAAATAGTTTCTAAACAAATGTAAAAGCAAAAAGGATAATAAATGTGGGATTTCTTACCATTATTTCCGGACATCTTATCTCTCCAAAAAATGTCTCGTAGTCTGTGTCTCGGCGGTCTGTGTATTTGTTTTTAAAAGACTTGTAACACGCTACTTATAGCTGTGAAATTCACCTATACTAGTCACGACATGCCACAGACATGTCGTGGCAAAGTACAGGTAGGGCTAGGTGAGGGAGGGGGCGAATGGCTCCCTCTAGTGACTTAGAGCGGAGGTGACAGGGGAGGTGGGAGGGAGGGTACGAATGGCTCCCTCTGGCGACGTAGAGCAGTAACGACAGGGCAAGGGCGGGGAGTGGAGGCGGAGGCGGGGGGCGAGAACGGTTTAATTTAGCATATTTGCAAATTGCTAATTAAAAACAAAATTGGCGGAAAAAAGGATCTATTTATTACTTACTGCTCATCTCTTATTAATTTATTCCTGTTTCTTCAGCCGGGAGTGCACTAATCGAAAGCCAAAACGTCTTTTCATATTGTTTATTCGATCAATAAACCTTTTTCATGAGTGTCGGTTCTTGTGAGTGGAATCTATTAAAGACAGCATTCAGGTCGGAAAAAAAAAGTTAATGCATTAGGCTAGCATTGATATTATTACGCTTAATACAGATAAAATATCTTGGTAAAACTGTTTTAAATCGCTGATGTCCATTGTTATACTTCATTACGCTGGATAAAAACTTCTCCAAACTCAACTATGTGTTCTCTTAGCATACATGAAACTGAGGAGTTTCTAGAGATTACCTAAAAGGAAATCGGGGGAAATTTGACTAAAATACTGTCAGGCAGACATATCACACATGGATAGAACTCCGGGATGTAAATATTTACTATTTATCGGGTCAAATATCTAATCCCATGTGATATGGCATAAAACTATCCCAAGAGTTCACTATGTTTTTCTAATGAGATGCAGGGCAGGCGTCTGACTTCACGTGGAGCAAATTTTGTATTGTATGGCTACAATGGTCCATAGTTGCAGTTCACTCTTGTTAGATGATACGCTTACACAATGTTGTTTGTAGCTCCTGCTTATGGGATATTACTTTTAGGTAGGGTGAGCCAGACTCACCAGTTTACCGGTGACAGTCCCATTTTTGACTCCTCGTTCCATGTACCCACACTTCCTCCATAAACATTCATTTGTCCAGTTATAATTACACAGGGATCTGTCCACTAAAGTAGTCCGTTTCTTGGCCTAATATGATCCACAAAAGTAACGCAAGCGTTGATGAAATTTCATCTGTCTATATTGGGCCTATATACAAAATAGAAACCACGTAAAAAATATCAAAGATCTAATCAAGTATGCTTAGACTGGTGCGAATGGCTTAAGCACAGTACAGGCAGGTATTATATTGTAGATCATGAATTAACATAGTTCATAAATGGTCCCTGGTTGAACCATTTAAACTAAAACCCAAAAATGAATAGTCCCAGTTTTTTTAGTCAGGAAAAATGCTTGGTCACCTAATTGTTAAGGAATTAGAGACGAACCTGCGACAGATGTGATTCTACTTTTCCTTCTATCATCTCCTTCACAGGTTGCTACACACGAGTCACTGTGTTCTTTATTTCTACGTCAAAACTTCATTGCGAAAAAATCTGTCCATCTTCCAACAATGTGCATTAACGCTTATGCGCACAAAGCAAAAAACACCTCAAGTGAGCGGACTACACTTTTAGATGACAAATTTACAGGGTTTTAATTAGCAAAAATGTGAGGTATTTTCAATCACTCATTAGATTATTCTGCAAAAGATTCTTAAAAGGGACAACTTTCCGCTGTATCTGAGAGTCCAACTGAGCGACGAGTAGCCTCTGGAAGTCAACAGAATGTCTCCCCTTATTAAGCACTTTCTGGGCTGTCCCTTCTGGTCAGTGGCATCGTAGAGAGCGCTTTAAAAGCACGAGTGAACGGTGTGGGCTAGATACAGTATATTCCCTACAAAGCGCTAGAAAGTCACACAGGTGTAGATGATATTACTCTCAGACTCTGAAAACTATTCGTCCTGAAGTTTATAAGAGACTAGACAACGTGCATGTTCCACGAGCACTGAAAAAAAAACGAACCACAGGCTACTTACTGTCTCATTCAAACACTTGTACCACAAAAACCAATCCTTCTCCTAAGCAGCGCCGGTAGGTTTGTATGAGCTCAGTCTCAGAGAGTGTAATCAGAGTGTCGAGGTGAGCAGCAGGACTGGAAACTTCTATTCATATTAAGCTACGCTGTGAATTACAAGGAAACATTGTGTTAGGACCTTTGCTTTATTTAAGATTTCTTTGATTTATTTTCCACATCAGTAAAACACATTAATATCACAATTCTGGTTTCCTTCATGTGATGGAAAGGATTTATGACCAAAACCTCAGAGGAGTTTACTAGACCTATCTCTCATACTTCTGAGGGACTTGCTGGAGTGGGGGGCTACTGCGCCTCTACTACTGCCATAAATTAAACCTGGACTTTTTAAGTTACACTCACTTAACAAAGGCAAACAAACAAAACAAACAAAAACAATCTATATTTTTTAACGGGTGAAATGGAATAATACATAATAATGGGTCGTGATTGATTACGTAAATAATAATAAGCTAAGATCAATGTTCAATTACTAGAATGGTGAATGGTGTTATAAGTAAGATATGTTTTATGTTGGGGGAAATGGGAAAAGGAAAGAGGAAAAATAAAGAAAAGTACAAATTGTAAATATAAATTAAAATAAATGCTTATACATAATTGGTAAAACGGGGGGGAAACATGCTACATTTCGTATGTTATCGTTGTCTTCTTACTCTTGGTTAGTTCTGTAATATTACGTGATTTTCTCTTTTTGTTTAAACATGAATTGTTTATTCTTTTAGCAAAAGTTGCTGTACGTAAATGTTCAATGTGCACAATTGATTAATTGTGTAATTCAAGAGAAGTTTTTATGTAATGTGATGTTGTATCAGCGGTATCCGGAATGTAAATTCTTTTGAATATGGGGGTAGGCACTACAAGCTTTCTTGGCTTCAGCCTACTTTTTGAGGTTTGTGCTTTAACTTTTTGTTACTTTTAATTTATTTTCTGCACTGGTCATGTTAATGTAAATATGTAAATATCACTCAATTCACTCAATAAACTTTCCAACTTACTACTACTTAACAGGGCCAGCAAAAAACCTTAATTAAATCACAATCTCAGCAATCAAAATCCAAGTAAGCTTACAATACTGAGTTTTAGAATGGATCCCATTCATGCTACTCAAATATAGACATAATACTAACACTGTTTGTTTATACTTCATATGTTATTGTCTTGAAACAATATTTATATTATATAATAGTATGAGCGGGCAAATTACTTACAAGTACCTTAGATCACGGCATTTCACTGCAATTTTGACAATCACTTAACAGGTTCTGAAATATTATCAAATGACTTCACAGTCAGGTTGGTAATATAAATTTCAAAGCTTGTGCCTACTGCTTAAGGGAAAGATAGACTGTAAAAGCAGAAAAAAGATGTTAAGGTAACCATACTTATGCAGATTGTTATTTACAGTACAATAAACATATACAAGAGATATTTAGTATACCATATCATCCAGTTTTCATTCCGCATATTATCTAGGAGCCGGGAAGATCGCGGGGAACAGCAGTCTCAGCAGAGATGCCAAGACTTCATCACGATTCCACCAACCTGCCTACAGTGTTCTGGGGGGACCACGAGGCAGACTACCAGACCAGCTCGGATACATAGTCCCACCAGCGCTGTCCTGGGCCTTCCACAGAGCCTCCGCTCCCAATAGGACTGCCTGGGCATCTCGCCGTAAGGAGACGCACCAGGAGGCTCCGGAACCAGATTGCCCTAGCCAATTAACCTCATATTTAGTAAATCAGTTTGCATATATATGGTATATAAATTATGACGTGATATTGTTGCTACCATAAATGATTGATCAAAATCTAAACAGTGGCATGGCAGATTACCAGAACTATAGCTGCAGAAGTATCTTTCACCTGCAAGGAGAAAAGGCTGATTTGGATCAAGGAGTCTCGTATAATATTCTTCTGCCCTAGAACACCACAGAGCATTTATATCCTCTAAAAAGACCTAAAAACAACTGTAGCTAATATATGTTTAAACAACTCAATTGAGTGTTAATCTGTAACATTACAAGCATACTAGCTCCACAACAATCAACAAAACAAACAACAAGTTACTGATCACAATTGATAAGAGGATGTTAATGAACTTTACAGTGGCCATGTTGTCTCTCTGAATCACCAGTTATCACAGTTTTAAATCTTTGGAAAAAAAGACAAGCTAAAACAGTTGAATATGAAAGATGAATAAATTGGCCAGCTATAACACACAAAATAATAAAGGAGATAATAGATGAATTTTGATTTATAGAAATTTA
>VHKM01000553.1:0-35000 GCA_007210695.1 Neogobius melanostomus
AGCAACAAAGTAATATGGACCACACGCGGTGATGAGGAGGAGGTGAGGATGGACCACGGTGATGGAGGGAGGTGAGGATGGACCACGATGAATGGAGAGGGAGATGGACCAACGGTGATGGAGGAGGAGGTGAGGTGGCACACAGTGATGGAGGAGGTGAGGATGGACCCACACGTGATGAAGGAGGCGTGAGGGGACCACACTGATGGGGAGGAGGTGAGGATGGAACCACCGATGATCGGGGAGGAGAGGATCGACACACGGTGATGAAGGAGGAGGTGAGGATGGACCACACAGTGATGGAGGAGTGGGATGGACCACATGGTGATGGAGGAGGAGGTGAGGATGGCCACGGTTGATGAAGGAGAGGTGAGGATGGACCACCGGTGATGGAGGGAGGTGAGGATGGACCACCACAGTGAAGGAGGAGGTGAGGGATGGACACCACGTGATGGGGAGGTGAGGATGGATCACACAGTGATGGAGGAGGTGGGAGGATGGGACCACACGGGTGATGGAAGAGGAGGGAAGGATGGACACCACGGTGATGAAGGAGGAGGTGGGATGGACCACATGGTGATGAAGGAGGTGAGATGGACACACGTGATGAGAGGAGGTGGGATGGCACACAGTGATGGAGGAGTTGGGATGGACACCGGTGCATGAAGGAGGAGGTTGAGATGGACCACACGGTGATGGAGAGGAGTGAGGATGCCACCGGGTGATGAAGGAGGTGAGGATGGACCACACGGTGATGAAGGAGGTGAGGATGGACCAACGTGATTGGGAGAGGAGGTGAGGATGCCACAGTCGATGATGCGAGGGGAGGTGAGGTGGACCACATGGTGATGAGGGAGAGGTGAGGTGACCACACGATGATGGGGAGGCAGGCGGGTCGAGGATGGACCACATGGTGATGATGAGAGGTGGGATGGCCACACGGGTGTGGAGGAGGAGGTGAGGATGGCCACCGGGATGAAGAGGAGGTGGAATGGACCAATGTGATGAAGGAGGTGAGTGAGACCACGGTGAATGAAGGAGGAGGTGAGATGGAACAATGGTGATGAAGGAGGTGAGATGGCACACGGTGATGGAGGGAGGAGGTGAGGTGGCCACACGGTGATGAAGGAGGAGGTGAGGTATGGACCACACGGTGATAAGGACGGTTGAGGTGGACACACGGTGTGGAGGAGGAGGTGAGATGGACCAACAAAATGGTCATTGAAGGTAGAGGTGCGGAATGGGACCACGGTGAGAAGGAGGAGGTGAGGTGGGACCACCGGGTGATGGAGGAGGAGGTGGGATGACACATCGGTGATGAAGGAGGTGGATGGACCGACACGGTGATGAAGGAGGAGGTGAGGATGGGACCACATGGTGATGAAGGAGGTGAGGCATGGCAACGGGTGATGGAGGAGGGTTGAGGATGAGACACCGTGATGAGGAGGTTGAGGATGGACACACGGTGATGGAATGAAGGGAGGTGAGGAGGACCACATCTTGTGTGATGAAGGAGGTGAGGGATGGACCACACAGTGATGGAGAAGGTGAGGATGGACCACCAGTGATGAGGAGGAGAGGCAGGACCACATGGTGATGGGTGAGAGTGGGATGACACATGGTGATGGGAGGAGGTGAGGATGACCACATCGGTGATGAAGATGTGAGGATGGACCACATTGGTGATGGGAGGAGGTGAGTTGAGGATGGACCACACGTGATGGGAAGGAGGAGGTTGAGGATGGACCACAGGTGATGGAGAGGTGAGGAGTGGACACCCAGGTGATGAGGAGGGGTGGGATGACACACGTAGGAAGGAGTTGAGGCATGGACACATGGTGATGAGGAGGTGGGATGGACCACATGGTGATGGAGGAGCGAGGTGAGGATGGACCACACGGTGATCGGAGGAGGAGGTGAGGCTGGACCATCACGGTGATGAGGAGGAGAGTGAGGATGACCAATCGGTGATGGAGAGGAGGGTGAGGATGGCCCACGGGTGTGGGAGGAGGTGAGGATGGACCACACGGTTGATGCGAGGAGGAGGGTGGGATGGACACACAGTGTGGAGAGAGGTGAGGATGGGACACCAGGTGATGGAGGGAGGTGAGGATGGACCACACGGTGATGGAGGAGGTGAGGATGGACCACAACGGTGATGGAGGAGGTGCAGGATGGACCACACGGTGAGGAGGGGGTGAGGATGGACCACCATGGTGATGGAGGAGTGTGAGGGTGGACACTGGTGTGATGGTGAGGATGGACACACGGTTGATGGAGCAGGTGAGGATGGCCACCGGTTGATTGAGGAGTGAGGATGGCCACAGGTGAATTGGAGGAGGTGAGGATGGACCCCATGGTGTGGAGGAGGTGAGGATGGACCACACTGGTGATGAGGAGGTGAGGATGGACCCACACAGGTGATGGAGGAGGTGGAGGATGGACGCACACGGTGATGGAGCAGGTGAGGCGACGCCACACGGTGAATGGAGGAGAGGTGATGGATGACCCACTGGTGATGGAGGAGGTGAGGATGGACCACATGGTGATGAGAGGAGGGTGGCACCATGGTGATGGAGGAGAGAGGATGGACCACCGGTGTGCATGGAGGAGGTGAGGATGGCCCACATGGGTGATGGAGAGGAGAGGATGGACCCACATGTGATGAGGGAGAGGATGGACCACACGGTGATGGGGAGGTGGGAATGGACCACACGGTGGCATGGAGGAGGAGAGATGGACCACGTGATGGAGGGAGTGAGGATGGAGACACGGTGTGAGAGAGGTGAGGATGGACCAACGACGGTGATGAGGAGGTGAGGCATGGACCATCATGGTTGATTTGGTAGGGAGAGGAATAGAGGACCCACCACGTGATGGAGCGAGGTCGAGGATGGGACCACACGGTGATGGAGGAGGAGAGGATGGACAACGGTGATGGAGGAGGAGAGAGGATGACCCACACGGTGATGGAGGGAGAGAGGGATGGACCAACACGGTTGATGGAGGGAGGTGAGGATGGACCACACGGTGATGGAGGGAAGAGGAGAGGATGAACCACACAGTGATGGAGGGAGGTGAGGATGGACCACACGGTGATGGAGGAGGAGGTGAGGATGGACCACTGGTGATGAGGAGGAGGTTGAGGACTGGACCACTGGTGTGGGATTGAGATGGACCACACGGTGATGGAGGAGGAGGTGGTGGACACATGGTGTGGAGGAGGGGTGAGGAATGGACCACACAGGTGATGGAGGGAGGTGAGGATGGACCACACGGTGATGGAGGAGGTGAGGATGGACCACAACGGTGATGGGAGGAGGGAGGTGAGGATGGACCAACATGGTGATGGGGAGAGGTTGAGATGGACCCACGATGATGGAGGAGGTGAGCGAATGCCACACGGTGGATGGAGGAGGGAGGTGAGGATGGACCACCACAGTGAAGGAGGAGGTGAGGGATGGACACCACGTGATGGGGAGGTGAGGATGGATCACACAGTGATGAGGAGGAGGTGAGGATGGACACACTGATGATGGAGGAGGAGGTGGGATGGCCACATCGGTGATGGGCGTGAGGATGGACACATGGTGTGGAGGAGGAAGGGACGACCACACGGTGATGGAGGAGGTGAGGATGGACCACACGGTGATGGAGGGGAGGTGAGGATGGACAAGCACGGTGATGGAGGAACCGGTGAGGTGGCCACACGGGTGATGGAGGAAGGGGCTGCGGATGGACACCGGGTGATGAGAGGTGAGGATGCCACACGTGATGGAGTGAGGAGAGTGGAGGATGACAAGGTGATGGAGGGGGAGGTGAGGATGCCACCGGTGATGAGGGTGGGGTACCACCGGTGATGGAGGAGGAAGGTGAGGATTGGACCACACGGTGATGAGAGATGTGAGGATGGACACACGTTTGTGGAGGAGGAGGTCCAGGATGGACACACTGGGTGATTGGGGAGGAGGTGAGGATGGAACCACACGTGGATGAGGAGGTGAGGACAGGATGCGACACACAGTGATGGAGAGTGAAGATGCGACCACACGGTGATGGATGGAGGAGAGGTGGACCACACGGTGATGGAAGTCTGGTAACCACTCAGCGCGTGATGCGAGGAGGACGGGTGAGGACTGACCACACGGTGATGGAGTGACGGTGAGGTATGGACCACACGGTATGGAGGAGGGTGAGATGGACCACACGGTGATGGAGGAGTGAGGATGACCACATTGTGGAGAGGGGATGGACCACATGGTGATTGGAGAGTTGAGGGATGACCACACGGTGATGGCAGAGGTGAGGCATGGGACCAACGGTGATGGAGGAGGAGGTGGGATGCCACACGATGATGGAGTGAGGAGTGAGGATGGAACCAACGGTGTGCGAGGAGGTGACGGATGGAGCCACACGGTGACTGGAGGAGGAGTGGGTGGACACACAGATGGAGGAGGAGGTTGAGGGATGGACCACACGATGATGGAGAGGACGTGAGGATGGGACCACACAGTGATGGAGGAGGTGGGAATGACCACACGGTGATGGAGGAGGTGAGGATGGACCACACAGTGATGGAGGAGGTGAGATGGACACACGATGATGGAGGAGCGTGAGGTATGGACACACGGTGTGGAGAGGAGGTGAGGATGGACCACATGGTATGGAGGAGGAGTTTGAGGATGGGACCACGATGATGGAGGGGAGTGAGGATGGCCACCACGGTGATGGAGGAGGTGAAGGATGCCACACGGTGGGATGGAGGAGGAGGTGGGATGGACACACGGTGATGGAGGAGGTGAGGATGGACCACACGGTGATGGAGGGGAGGTGAGGATGGACAAGCACGGTGATGGAGGAGGTGAGTGAATGGCCACATGGATGAATGGAGGAGGCGGTGGGATGGATCCACATGGTGATGGAGGAGGTGAGGGTGACCCACGATGATGGAGGAGTGGGACTGGACACCATGAGTGATGGAAGGAGTGTGAGATGGACACCACGTGATCGGAGGGAAGTGAGGATGGACACATGTGATTGGAGGAGTGAGGATGGACACACGCGCATATGAGGAGGAGGTGAGGTGACCACATGGGTGGATGGAGGACGGTGAGGATTGGACCACACAGGTGACTGGAAGCGAGGATGGTGAAGCAATGGGATCGGACACCTGCGTCGGTGGGGAGTCGAGGCATGCGAAGCCACACGATGATGGAGAGGATGTGAGATGGGAACCCACGATGTATGTGAGGAGCGAGGCTCGAGGCTAAAGACCACACGATGATGAGGAGGACGGTGAGGATGGACACCGGTGATGGAGGAGGTGAGGATGGACCACCACGGTGATGGAGGAGGAGTGAGGATGGACACACGGTATGATGGGACTGGCCGGAGAGAGTCGAGACACGACGTAGCGACAACCACACCGGTGACTGAGGAGGAGGTGAGGATGGACACACGGTGATGGAAGGAGGAGGTCTAGGATGGACCACAGGTTTGATGGAGGAGGAGAGGATGGACCACAGGGTGATGGAGGAGGTGATGAGGAGGTGAGGATGGGACCACACAAGTGATGGAGGAGGTGAGGATGGACCACATGGTGATGGAGGGGTGGGATGGACCACACGTGATGGAGGGCAGATGAGGATGGACCACACGGTGAATGGGGAGATGAGGCATGGACCACACTGTGAGAGAGGTGGGAGACCACACGTGATGGAGGAGATTTGAGGATGGACACCACGGCTGATGGAGGTGAGGATGCGACACATGGTGATGGAAGGAGGAGGTGAGATGGACACACGTAGTGGAGGAGGATGAGGATGGACCACACGGTGATGGAGGATGGGTGAGGGATGGACCAACACGGGTGATGGAGGAGGAGTGAGGATGGACCACACGCATGATGAGGAGAAGGGTGGGATGGACCACTACGGTGTGGAGGAGGTGTGGATGGACCACACAGGTATGGAGGATGGTGATGGCTGGACCACCCGGTTGAATGGGTAGGAGATGAGGATGGAGCCACACGATGATGTGAGAGGTGGGATGAGACCACACGTGATGGAGGGGAGGTGGAGGATGGACCACACGATGATGCGAGGAGGTGAGATGGCCACACGGTGATGGAGGAGTTGAGGTGACCAACAGTGATGGCGGAGGAGGTGAGGATGGACACATGGTGATGGAGGAGGAGGTGCAGGTGGCCACACGGTGATGGAGGAAGGAGGTGAGGATGACCAACGGTGATGGAGGAGGAGGTTGGGATGGACACATGGTGATGGGAGGAGGTGAGGATTGGACACATTGGTGATGGAGGAGGTGATGAATGACACACTGGACTCGTGGAGGACTCGGAGGTGAGATGGACCACACTCGGTATGGAGGAGGTGAGGATGGACCACATGGTGGATGGAGGAGGTGAAGGAAGTGGGACCACATTGGTGATAGGAGGAGGTGAGGATGGACCACACAGTGAATGGGAGGAGGAGGTAGAGGTGGACCCATGGTGATGGAGGAGAGAGGATGGAACACACGGTGATGGAGGAGGAGGTGAGGATGGACCACATCGGTGATGGAGAGGCAGAGGATGGGGACCAACACGGTGATGGAGAAGGTGAGGTGGAAGCAACGGTGTGGAGGAGAGAGGATGGACCACACTGGTGATGGAGGAGGAGGTGGGATGCGACACACAGTGATGGAGAGTGAAGATGCGACCACACGGTGATGGATGGAGGAGAGGTGGACCACACGGTGATGGAGGTTGAGGATGGACCACATGGTGATTGGAGGAGGGAGGTGAGATGGACCACACGGTGATGGAGGAGTTGAGGCATGGACCACACGGTGATGGAGGGGAGGTTGAGGTGGACCACACTGTATGGAGGAGGGTGAGGATGGACCACAAAAGGTGATGGGTGGTGGGATGGACACATGGTGATGGAGGAGTTGAGGATGGCGACACGGGTTGATGGAGGGGAGGTGAGGATGGACACCACTGGTCTGCGATGGGGAGGTGAGATGGACCACACATTGGTGTGGAGGAGGTGAGGATGGACCACACGGTGATTGGTAGAATGAGGGTGAGGGATGGACCAACGGTTGATGGAGGAGGTGAGGATGGGGACACATGTGATGGAGGAGGTGGGATGACAACATGGATGATGGAGGAGGAGGTGAGAGGATTCCGCACGGTGATGGAGGAGATGAGGATTGGACCACATGGTGATGGAGGAGGTGAGGATGGACCGACATGGTGATGGAGGAGGTGAGGATGGACCACAACGGTGTGGAGGAGGATAGAGACCACCGGTTGATGGGCAGGAGGAGGTGAGGATAACATCGTGCATGGAGGACGGTGAGGATGGACCCAGCACGGTCGATGGAGGAGTTGGGATGGACCATTGTGTGATGGAGGGAGGTGGAGGTGGCACAGTGTGGAGGAGGTGAGGCATGGACCACATGTTGGAGGAGGGTGAGGATGGGACACCTCACCAGGTGATGGAGAGTGAGATGGACACTGTGATGGAGGAGGTGAGTGGACCACACAGGGTGATGAGGAGGGGATGGGACACACGGGTCTGATGGCAGGAGGGTGAGATGGACCCACACGTGAGGAGGAGGAGGTGAGGATGGACACACGGTTCGTGTGAGGAGGTGAGGATGGACCACACGGTGATGGAGGAGGTGGGATGGCACCACATGGTGATCGGAGGAGGTGAGGATGGGACACGGTGATGGAGGAGGACGGTGAGGCATGGACCACACGGTGATGGAGGAGGGTGCGAGGATGGCACACGTGATGAGGGGTGGGTGGACAGCACGGGATGGGAGGTGAGGATGGAACCACCATGTGAGGAGGAAGGTGAGGATGGACTGCACGGTGATGGAGCGGAGGAGGTGAGGCATGGACCAACAACGGTGATGGAGGCGTGCGAGGTGGACCACATTGGTGATGGAGCGAGGGTTTGGAGGATGACCACGATGTGATGGAGGAGGTGAGATGGACGACCACGGTGATGGAGGAGGTGAGGATGCCACATCGTGAATGGAGGAGCGTGAGGATGGCGACCAACATGGTTGATGGAGGAGAGTTGAGGGATGGACGACGTGATGGAGGAGGTGCGGATGGACACATGGTGATGCAGGAGAGTGAGGATGGACCACATGGTGATGGAGGAGTCGTGAGGATGGACCACACGGGTGATGGAGGAGGTGAGCTGGACACCGCTCTCGGACGGAGGTTAGGGTGGACCACATGGTGATGGAGGAGGTGGAGTGGCGACACAGTGATGGAGGAGGTGAGGATGGACCACACGGTGGAAATGGAGGAGGTGAGGATGGACCACACGGTGATGGAGGAGGTGGAGGATTGGACCACACGGTGATGGAGGAGGAGGTGAGAGCATGGACCACACGGGAGTTGGAGGAGAGGTGAGGATGGACACACGGGTGTGGGAGGGAGGTGAGGATGAGACCACACCGGGGATGGAGGAGAGGTGAAGGATGGACCACACGGTAGATGGAGGAGGAGGTGGATGACCACCGGTGTGGGAGGTGAGGATGGACCAATGGTGGAATGGGGAGGTGAGGTTGAGGATGGACCCCAACCGGTGATGAGGAGGTGAGGATGGCCACATGGGATGGGAGGGGTGAGGAGGACCACACGGGTGATGGAGGAGGAGTGTGGGATGGACCACAGGTGCATGGGAGTAGGACGGTGAGGATGGACCACACGTGATGAGAGGCTGAGGATGGACCCAACGGTGATGGAGGAGGAGGTGAGATGGACCACACAGTGATGGCATGGAGGAGTGAGGATGGGACCACACGGTGATGGAGGAGGTGGGATGGAACACCTGGTGATGAGGAGGAGTAGGGATGGAACACACGGTGATGGGAGGAGGTGAGATGAACCCATGGTGATGGAGGAGGTGGGATGGACGGACCACGTGATGGAGGAGGATGGGATGGACCAAACACGGTTGATGGAGGAATGAGGATGGGACCAATGGTGATGGAGAGGTGAGGATGGACACACGGGGTGGGGGAGGTGAGGATGGACGACACGGTGATGAGGAGGAGTGAGGATGGGACCACCGGTGATGGGAGGACGGAGGTGATGATGGACCTACACAGGTGATGGAGGAGGTGGATGGACCCATAGTGATGGAGGAGGGTGGAGATGGACCACCGGTGATGGAGTGAGTGAGGATTGGACCACATCGGCTGATGGAGGAGGTGAGATGGACCACACGGTGATGGAGGAGGTTGGGATGGACCACACGGTGATGGAGGAGGTGAGATGGACCACTGGTGTGGAGAGTGTGAGGTGGACCACACGATGATGGAGGGGAGGTGAGGATGGACCAAAATGTTGTATGGAGGAGGGGATGGACCACATGGTGATGGAGGAGGTGAGGATGGACCACATGGTTGATGGGAGTGTGAGGATGGCCACATGGTGATGGAGGGAGGTGAGGAGGAACCACACTGGGTGATGGAGGGGAGGTGAGGCATGGACCAACGATGATGGAGGAGGGGTGAGTGATTGACCAATGGTGATGGAGGAGGTGAGATGGACCACACTGGTGATGGGGAGGGGAGAGGATTGGACCACCATGTGATGGGAGGAGGTGAGTGGACCACATGTGATGGAGAGGTGAGGTGGACAACCGTGATGGAGGGGAGGTTGAGATGGACCACATGGTGTGGAGGAGGTGAGGATGGACCACCGGTGATGGAGGAGTGAGGTGAGGATGGACCACATGGTTGATGGAAGGAGGAGGTGAGGGATGGAACACATGGTGATGGAGGAGGAGTAGGATGGACCACACGGTGAATGGGGAGGAGGTGGGATGGACCACCGGTGATGGAGGAGTGAGGATGGACCACACCGGTGATGGAGTAGGAGGAGGGAGGATGGAACCACATGGTGATTGGAGAGGAGGAGGATGGACCAAATGTGTGAGGTGATGGAGGAGGTGAGGATGGACCACACGGTTGATGGAGGAGGTGAGGATGGACCACGACGGTGATGGAAGAGGTGAGGGATGGACCCACGATGGTGATGGAGGAGGTGAGGCATGGACCACACGGAATGGAGGAGGTGACGGGCATGGACCACATGGTGATGGAGGAGACGAGGATGGACCACACGGTGATGGAGAGGTGAGGATGGCCAACGGTGATGGAGAGGAGGTGAGGAATGGAAAATGGTGATGGAGGAGGTGAGGCATGGCCCACCGGTGATGGAGGAAGGAGGATGGACCACACGGTTGAATTGGAGGAGGAGAGGATGGACCACATGGTGAGGAGGTGAGGATGGAGCACACGGTGCATGGAGGTAGGGAGGGCCACATGGTGATGGAGGAGGAGGTGAGGAGGCCAATGGGATGGAGGAGTGTGAGGATGGACCACTGGATGGAGGACGGTGGAGACACCGGTGATGAGGAGGTGAGGATGGACCACAACGGTGATGGAGGAGGTGCAGGATGGACCACACGGTGAGGAGGAGGTGAGGATGGACACACGGTGGATGAGGGAGGTGGGGATGACCAACGCCTGGTGATTGGAGGATGAGGATGGACCACATGAATGATTCGGAGGAGGAGGTAGAGGATGGACACATGGTGATGAGGAGGAGGTGAGGATGACCACACGGGGATGGAGGAGGTTGAGGATGGACCACACGGTGATGGAGGGAGGGAGAGGATGGACCACACGGTGATAGAGGAGGAGGTGAGGATTGGACCACACGGTGATGGAGGAGGAGGTGAGGATGGACACATGGTGATGCAGAGGAGGAGGTTGAGGAATGGAACACACGGTGATGGGGAGGAGTGTAGGATGGACCACACGGTGAATGGAGGAGGTGAGGATGGATCCACACGGTGATGGAAGGAGGTGAGGATGGATCACACAGTGATGGAGAGTGAGAGAGATGGACCAACGGTGATGAGGGAGGAGTGAGGATGACACCGGTGATGGAGGGGTGAGGATGGACCACCACGGTGATGGGGGAGGTGAGGATGGACCACAACGATGATGGAGGAGGAGTTGAGGCATGGACACATGGTGCATGGAGGAGGTGAGATGGACCAAGGTGATGGAGGAGGTGGGATGGAGCCACACGTTTGATGGGAGGTGAGGATGGACACCATGGTGATGAGAGGAGAGGATGACCAACGGTGATGGGAGGAGGAGAGGATGGACCACATGGTGATGGGAGGATGACGAGGATGGACCACATGGTGAGGAGGTGAGGATGGAGCACACGGTGCATGGAGGTAGGATGGACCACACGGTGATGGAGGAGGTGAGGATGCCACACTTGGTGATCGGAGGGTATGAGGATGGACCTTATGGTAGGAGAGGTGAGGGACCACTTGGTGATGAGGAGGAGGTGAGGATGGAACCACACGGGGATGGAGGAGGTGAGGACGACCACACGGTGATGGAGGAGGTGAGGATGGACCACACGGTGATGGAGGGGAGGTGAGGATGGACAAGCACGGTGATGGAGGAGGT
The DNA here is from genome assembly GCA_007210695.1 of Neogobius melanostomus. NCBI lineage: Eukaryota > Metazoa > Chordata > Actinopteri > Gobiiformes > Gobiidae > Neogobius > Neogobius melanostomus. The sequence continues at coordinate 11,530 of VHKM01000553.1, forward strand.
GAGTGAATGGGACCACATGGTGGATGGGGAGGAGGGTGAGGTTGGGAACCCCACATGGTGATGGAGGATGGTGAGGATGGACCACATGGTGATGGAGGAGGACAGTGAGGATGGACCACACCAGTGATTGAGGAGGTGAGGATGGACCACACGGTGATGTTTTAGGACGTGAGGATGGGACCACACAGTGATGGAGGAGGTGGGAATGGACCAAACATGGTGATGGAGGAGGAGGGAGAGATGGACCACATGGTATGAGAGGAGGTGAGGATGGACCCACACGTGATGGAGAGGAGTGAGGATGGACCACATGGTGATGGAGGAGGTGAGGATGGACCACACGGTGATGGGGAGGTGAGGATGACCAATATGGGTGATGGGTAGGAGGGGAGTGTGGGATGGGACCACCACGATGATGGAGGAGGACGGTGAGGTGGACCACATGGTATGGAGGAGTGAGGGATGGACCACACGGTGATGGAGGAGTGAGATGGAACCACCATGGTGGGAGGAGGTGAGGAATGGACCACACGGTGATGGAGGAGGTGAGGATGGACCACAAGTGAAATGGAGGAGGTGAGGATGCGATCACAACAGGTGATGGAGGAGGGTGAGGATGGACACACGGTGATGGAGGAGGAGAGGTGGACCACACGGTGATGGAGGAGGAGGTGAGGATGACCACACGGTGTATGAGGAGGAAGAGGATGGACCCACTGCGTTGATGGAGGAGGAGGTGGGTGAGGATGGGACCACAATGTGCATGGAGAGGAGATAGGATGGACCACATAGGTGATGGATGAGGAGATGAGGCCATGGACCACACGGTGATGGAGGAAGGTGAGGATTGGACCACACGTGATGGAGAGGAGAGGATGGACCACCCGGTGATGACAGCGATGAAGGATTGACCACACAGTGATGGGAAGGAGAGGTGAGGAATGGACACACGGTGATGGAGGAGGTGAGGATGGACCACACGGGTTGGATGGAGGAGGAGAAGGATGACCACAGGGTGATTTGGAGATCGAACTGGATGCAGGGCTTAGAGGATGACCCACATAGGATGAATGGAGTGTCAGGGATTGGACCACATGGTGATGGAGGAGGTGAGGATGGACCGACATGGTGATGGAGGAGGTGAGGATGGACCACATGGTGGATGGAGGAGGTGAAGGAAGTGGGACCACATTGCCGGTCGACGTAGCGAGAGAGAGGCATTGGATCCACACACAAGGTTGAATGCGCAGGAGGACCACAGCCGTAGAGGATGACCACATGGTGATGCGAGGAGCGCTCGAACATGCAGTACCCGACTGTGATTCGTGAAGGACTGCCGACACCCACCCTCTGTGATGGAGGAGGTTCGCGATGCCGGACCCACATCCAGTCTATGGAGGAGAGAGGATTGGGACCACCATGGTGATGGAGGAGTGGAGGATGGACCACACGGTGATGGAGGAGGTGAGGATGGACCACACTGTATTGATTGGAGGGAGGAGAGGAATGGTCCACATCGCGTATGAGGAGTATGGTGAGGTGGACCACATGGTGATGGAGGAGGTGAGGATGACCACACGGTGATGGAGTGAGGATGAGGAATGGAACCACATGGTTGATGGGAGGAGGACGGTGGAGGATGGGACCACATGTGATGGAGGGAGGTGAGATTGGACCACACGTGAGGAGGAGGTGAGGATGGACCACAACGGTGATGGAGGAGGTGCAGGATGGACCACACGGTGAGGAGGAGGTGAGGATGGACACACGGTGGATGAGGCAGGTAGAGGATGGGACACTTGGTTGATGGAGACGGTGGGATGGACCACACGATTGATGGAGGAGGAGAGGAGATGGACCACATGGTGTGGAGAGAGTCGAGATGACCACACGGTGATGGAGGAGGTGAGGAGGACCACACGGTGATGGAGGAGGTGAGGATGGACCACACAGTGATGGGAGAGGAGAGGATGGACCCACATGAGTGATGAGGAGGAGGTGGGTGGCACATGGTTGATGGAGGAGGAGTGAGGACTGGACCAATGTGATGGAGGGGAGGTGAGGATGGACCACATGGTGATGGAGAGAGGTGGGATGGGACACATGGTGATGGAGAGGAGGTGAGGATGGCACATGGTATGGAGGAGGAGGTGAGGATGGACCACATGGTGATGGAGGGTGAGGATGGATCACACGGTGAAATGGAGGATGGAGGTGAGGATGGACCAACGGATGATGGAGGAGGTGAGGATGGGACCACACAGGTGGATGGAGGAGGGTGAGGATGGACCACCATTGGTGATGAGAGGGAGGTGTAGGTGGACACCGATGATGGAGGAGGAGGTGAGGATGGACCACCATGGTTCATGGAGGAGGAGGTGAGGATGGACCACATGGTGATGGAGGAGTTAGGCATGGAACCACATATGGTGATGGAGGAGGAGTGTAGGATGGACCAACACGTGATGGAGGAGGAGGTGGGATGGACTATGGTGATGGAGGAGGACAGTATGAGGATGACACAACCGGTGATGGAGGAGGTGGGAGGATGTAAAAAAAAAAAAGACCCAAAAAAGCGAGGATGGACCACACAGTTGATGGAGGAGCAGTCCGTGAGGATGGGACCACACGGTGATGGAGGAAGAGGAGAGATGGACACACGGTGATGGAGGAGGTGAGGATGGACCACACGGGTGATGGAGGAGGAGGTAGGGGTGGACCACATTGTGATGGAGGAGGTGAGGATTGACCAATTGTGATGGAGGAGGAGGTGAGATGGACCACATGGTGATGGTAGGAGGAGGTGAGGAATGGGGACCACCATGGTGGATGGAGAGGAGGTTGAGGGATGGAAGCCACACGTGATGGAGGGTGAGGATGGACCACAGTGATGGAGAGGTGAGGATTGGACCACGGATGATGGAGGAGGTGAGGATGGAACCACATGGTGATGGAAGGAGAGGAGAGGATGACCAACATGGTGATGGGAGGTGAGGCATGGACCACACGGTGATGGAGGGAGGAGGAGAGGAATGGACCACATGAGTGAGGAGGAGGTGAGGATGGACACACGGTGATGGAGGACGGTGAGGATGGACCTACATGGTGATGGAGGACGGTGAGGATGAACCACACTGATGGAAGGAGGTGAGGACTGGACCACACGGTGATGGAGGAGGACTGAGGATTGACACATGGGTGATGGAGGAGGAGGAGATGACCACATGGTGATGGAGGAGGGTGAGGATGACCCACATGGAAATGGGGAGAGGTGAGGATGGACCACACGGTGATGGAGGAGGTTGAGGATGGACCAACACGGTGATGGAGGAGGTGAGGATGGACCCACACGGTGATGGAGGAGGTGAGGATGGACCACACGGTGATGGGAGGAGGTGAGGATGGACCACATGTGATGGAGGAGGAGGTGAGGAATGGACCACATGTGATGGAGGATGAGGTGAGGATGGACCACACGGTTTGATGAGAGGGATGGGACCACACGGTTGATGAGGAGGAGGTGAGGATGGAACCACACGGTGGATGGAGGAGGTGAAGGCGCTGAGAGATGGGACCACACGGTGATGGAGGAGGAGGTGAAGGATGACCACACGTGATGTTAGGAGGTTGAGGATGGACCACACGGTGATGGAGGAGAGGAGGTAGGATGGACACCATGTGATGGAGGGGTGAGGATGGACCACACGGTGATGGAGGAGGTGAGGATGGACACACGGTGATGGAGGACGTGAGGATGGACACACGGTGATGGAGAGGTGAGGAATGGACCCACACGGGTGAGGAGGAGGAGGTGAGGATGGACCCATCATGGTGATGGAGGAGGAGTGAGATGGAGCCACAACGTCGATTGAGAGGAGTGAGGATGGACCACACAGTGATGGAGGAGGTGGAGATGGACCCACATGGTGATGGAGGAGGAGTGAGGAATGGACCACATGTGATGGAGGAGGAGGTGAGAGGATGGACCACACGTGATGAGGAGGTGAGGATGGACCACACGGATGAGAGAGGGTGAGGATGCGACCACATGGTGATGGAGGAGAGAGTGAGGATGACACACGGTGCTGGAGGAGTGAAGCGATGGAGACCAACACGGTGATGGAGAGAGCGAGACGAGGATTGGACCACACATAGAGGAGGTGAAGGTATGGACCACACCAGGTGCTGAAGACGTGAGGATGGACCACACTGGTAATGAGAGGAGGAGAGAGGATGGGACCACACAGTGATGGAGGAGGTGAGGGATGGACCACACCAGGTGAATGGAGACGGTGCAGGATGGACACACGGTGATGGAGGGAGAGGGTGAGGAATGGACCACCAATGGGATGGAGGAGGACGGTGAGGATGAAACACATGGTGTGGAGGGGTGAGGATGGACCGACATGGTGATGGAGGAGGTGAGGATGGACCACATGGTGGATGGAGGAGGTGAAGGAAGTGGGACCACATTGGTGATAGGAGGAGGTGAGTGATGGACCACATGGTTGATGGGGGGTGAGGATGGACCACAGGTGATGGAGGAGGAGGACGAGGATGGACCACACGATGTGGAGGAGGTGAGGAGGACCAACAGGTGATGGAGGGAGGTGAGGATGGACCACACGGTGATGGAGGAGGTGAGGATGGACCACAACGGTGATGGAGGAGGTGCAGGATGGACCACACGGTGAGGAGGAGGTTAGGATGGCCACATGCTGATGGAGGAGGGGTGAGGATGGACCACACAGTGATGGAGGAGGTGAGAGATGGGACCACATTGTGATGGAGGAGGTGAGGATGACCCACTGGCTAATGAGGAGGAGGTGAGGTGGACACACGGTGATGGAGGGTGAGATGGACCACATTGGTGATGGAGGAGGAAGGTGAGGATGGACCACATTGGTTGATTGGAGGAGAGTGAGGATGGATCCACATGGTGATTTGAGGAGGATGAGGATGGACCACCATGGTGATGGAGGAGTGAGAGACTGGACCACATGGTGATGGAGGAGGACAGTGGAGGGCGAATTGGACCACCGGTGTGGAGGAGGTGAGATGACCACACCGGTGATGGAGAGTGGATGGACCACACGGTGTGGATGGAGGTTGAGGATGGAACCACCATGGGTGATGGAGGGAGATGTGGGATATGGACCACTGGTGATGGCGGAGGTCAGGATGGACCAATGGTGATGGAGGAGGAGAGGTGGACCACACGGTGATGGAGGTTGAGGATGGACCACACGGTGATGGAGGAGGTCGAGGTGGACCACACGGTGATGGAGGAGCGTGAGGATGGACCCATGGTGATGAGGAGGAGCTGAGAGGATGGACCACATGGATGAATGGAGGAGGAGGTGAGGATGGACCACACGTGATGGGAGGAGATTGAGGATGGACCACACGTGATGGAGGAGGTGAGTTATGGACCACATGGTGATAGGAGGGGTGAGATGGACACATGGTGATGGAAGGAGGAGGTGAGGATGGACCACATTGGTGGATGGAGGAGGTGAGGGATGGACCACATAGGTGTGGAGGGGAGGTGAGGATTGGACACACGGTGAGGAGGAGGAGGGAGGAATGGACCAACGGTGATGGGGAGGGAGAGATGAGACCACATCGGTGATGAGAGAGGAGGTGAGGAATGGACACATGGTGATGGAGGAGAGGTGAGGATCGGACCACACAGTGATGGAGGAGGTGAGATGGACCAACGGAGTGATGGAGGAGGTGGGATGGACCACACGGTGATGAGGAGGAGGTGAGGCATGGACACATGGTGACTGAGGAGGAGGTGGGATGGGACACACGTGTGATGGAGGAGGTGAGGAATGGACCAACAGTGATGGAGAGGTGAGGATGACACACCGGTGATGGAGAGTGGGAATGGACCAACATGGTGATGGGAGAGGAGGTGAGGATGCCACATGATGAGGAGGTTCGAGGATGGAACCACATGTGAAATGGAGGAGGGTGGATGATGGACCACCACAGTGAAGGAGGAGGTGAGGGATGGACACCACGTGATGGGGAGGTGAGGATGGATCACACAGTGATGGAGGAGGTGAGGATAGGACCACATGGTTGATGGAGTGAGGAGGTGAGGATGGACCACACAGGTGATGGAGGAGTGAGGATGGACCAACACCGGGTGATGGAGGACGCTGAGATGGACACACGCTGATGAGGAGGAAGCGTGAGGGGACCACACTACGAGAGGTAGGAGGAGTAGGATGGACCACCCGGTGATGGCGAGGAGTGAGCATGGACCACACGGTGATGGAGGAGGAAGGAGAGGATGGACCACACGGTGAAGGAGGACGGTGAGGATGGACCCACTGGGGATGAGGAGGAGGTGAGGAATGGACCACATGCTATGATGGAGGAAGTGAGATGGACCACCACGGTGATGGAGAGGAGGAGGTGAGCGCATGGACACCGGTGATGCGAGATGAGGATGGGCAACACACGTGATGGAGGAGAGTGAGGATGGACACACCGGTGAATGGCAGAGGAGAGAGAGGTATGACCACACGGTGAATGGAGGAGGAGTGAGGATGGACCACATGGTGATGAGGAGGAGGTGAGGTGGACCACACGGTGTATGGAGGGGAGAAGGTGAGGCATGGACCACATGGTGACTTGGAGGAGGTGAGGATGGACCACACGGGTGATGGAGAGGACGAGAGGATGGCCACACCAGGTGATCGGAGAGGCTGAGGTGACCACACGTGATGGAGGAGTGAAGATTGACACATGTGATGGCAGGAGAGGTGAGGCGATGGACCACACCGTGTGGAGGAGGTGAGATGACCACATGGTTGCATGGAGGAGGAGGTAGGATGGACCACAATGGTGATGGAGGAGGTGAGGATGGACCACACGGTGATGGAGGAGGTGAGGATGGACCACAACGGTGATGGAGGAGGTGCAGGATGGACCACACGGTGAGGAGCGTGAGGTGAGGATGGACCAATGGTGATGGAGGGAGGAGGATTGAGGATTGGACCACACGGTGATGAAGGAGGAGTGTGAGGATGCGACCACACGGTGCCATGGAGGAGGTGAGAATGGCACCCACACGGTGATGGAGGAGGTGAGGAATGGACCACACGGTGATGGAGGAGGACGGGAGGATGGACCACAGGTGATGGAGGAGGACGTTGAGATGGACCACACGGTGATGAGAGGAGTGAGGATGGACCACCATGTGAGGAGGGAGGAGGTGAGGATGGACCACACCGTATGAAGGAACGCTGAGGCAGGCACCATCCATTCCGGTGCATGGGACGGAGGAGGTGAGGATGGAACCACACGTGTTGATGAAAGGAGGGTGAGGATGGACCACACGGTGATGGCAGGGGAGAGGATGGACACACTGGTGAATGGAGGAGGCTGAGGATGGACCACATGTGCATGAGGAGGAGGTGAGGATGGACCACAACAGGTCGATGGAGGAGGAGGTGAGGAGCGACACACCGGTGATGGAGGAGGTGGAGGATGACCACACGTGATGGAGGAGGTGAGGCATTGGACACAACATGGGATGGAGGAGGAGGTGGATGGACCACACGGTGATGGCAGGAGGAGAGGATGGACCACACGGTGATGGAGGAGGAGAGGATGGACCACACGGTGGTGATGGAGCGAGGAGAGGATGGGACCCACACGGTGATGGAGGGGAGGTCTGAGGATGGACCACCATGGTGATGGAGGAGAAGGAGGATGGACCACACGGGTCGATGAGAGGGGAGTGACGGATGGACCACATGGTGATGGAGAGGACCGGTGAGGATGGACCACACGGTGATGGAGGAGGTGAGGATGGACCAACATGGTTGATGGAGGAGGAGGTGAGGATGGACCACACAGGTGATGGAGGAGGGACGGGATGGACCACTACGGTCTGATGGAGGAGGAGCAGGAATGGACCACACAGGTGATGGAGGAGGAGAGATGGACCACACGGTGGAAATGGAGGAGGTGAGGATGGACCACACGGTGATGGAGGAGGTGGAGGATGGATCACACGGTGATGGGGAGGTTGAAGATGGACCACACGGGTGATGGAGAGGAGTGAGGATGGACCACAATGGTGATGGAGGGGAGGTGAGGTGGACCCACACGGTGATGGAGGCGAGGAGGTAGAGGCATGAGACCACACGGTGCATGGAGGAGTGAGGATGACACATGGTGTGGAGAGGAGTGGAGGAATGGACCACGGTATGGAGGAGGACGAGGAGTGGACCACACGGTGATGGAAGAGGTGAGGATGGAACCACACCGGTGATGGAGGAGGTGAGGATGGACCACACGGTGATGGAAGAGGTGAGGATTGGACCACACAGGTGAGATGAGAGGAACGGTGGACGGATGGCACCACATGGTATGAGCAGGAGAGGTCGAGGATTGGACCAACGGTGATGGAGGAGGAGGTGGGCGATGGACCACACGGTGATGGAGGAGGTGAGGAGGACCACCAGTGATGGAGGAGGAGCGTGAGGCATGCCCACGGTGATGGAGGAGAGGTGAGGATGGACCACATGGTGATGGAGGAGGTGAGGATGGACCACACGGTGTGAATGGAGGAGGAGGTGAGGATGGAGATGGGGGTGGGAGAGTCTGTTAGTAATATTGTAATGAAGTAAAAAGTAAAGTTACTTGTGTCTCTGTCAGTAAAGGATGTTTTTCTTCAGAAATCTATTTTTCTACATTTTCTTTGGAAATATTCAGATTTTTGCTTCATTTCAGGTTTAATTGTTCATCATTTATGTCAAACTGAAACATAAATCAGACTTTACTCAGTACTCACAGTACTCAAGTATAATTTATCCAAGTCCTTTTTTGTACTAGAGTCAAATGATTTCAAAGTAACTGTTACTGGAGTGAATATTCCACATAATAAACATTTATTTTCACAAAGTCAGGAAATAATCTATTTAAAAAAGGCATTTACATCAGAAGAAAATACTTTTGTACATTTCCCATTAACAACAGCATCTTATAGTATAGTAGAAGTAACGCCTCATTTGAAAGCTAAGACCTGCAAAACTGATCGTAACCTTTTGTCGCCGCGTTTAAGGTTCTGAAGCATTTTTGTCTCTTTTCTGTTCAGTTCAGAGAGTTAGGGTTCAGAGAGTAAATAAAGGGTTAGGGTCAGAGGGTTAGGGTTCAGAGAGTAAATAAAGGGTTAGGGTTCAGAGGGTTAGGGTTCAGAGAGTAAATAAAGGGTTAGGGTTCAGAGGTTAGGGTTCAGAGGGTTAGGGTTCAGAGGGTTAGGGGTTCAGAGGGTTAGGGTTCAGAGGGTTAGGGTTCAGAGGGTTAGGGTTCAGAGGTTAGGGTTCAGAGGGTTAGGGTTCAGAGAGTAAATAAAGGGTTAGGGTTCAGAGAGTAAATAAGGTTAGGGTTCAGAGGGTTAGGGTTCAGAGAGGAAATAAAGGGTTAGGGTTCAGCGGGTTAGGGTTCAGAGGGTTAGGGTTCAGAGAGTAAATAAGGGTTAGGGTTCAGGGTTAGGGTTCAGAGAGGAAAAAGGTGGTTCAGGGGTTAGGGTCAGAGGGTTAGGGTTCAGAGAGTAAATAAGGGTTAGGGTTCTACAGATAATTGTGAGACAGGGAAAAGTAGAACAAATAAACAATAATACACAAATGAATTTCCATTGGGTTATTTATTTATTGTTTATTTGGTCGGACAGTGCAGGTTAATGAACATACATGGGTCTCATACATGTAACAAGCCAGACTTGATTGTAGCCTTGGGCTCATTTCCATCCGTCGTCCCCCATGTGCACTCTCATTCATCCTGGCCTATTGTACATGTTTAAAAAAAAGCAGGTCCTCATCATTTACATTTCTGAATGAAGAATATTTATATAATATATTCTTATATATAATATTTATATAATATATTCTTATATAATAATATTTATTAATATATAGATGATGCATTTATATTTTTAAGTTCTAAAGTGGGTTTACTTCATTTTAAATATTCACAAAATATTCTTTCATTTATAAAGTAAGTGGCGACCGGATCAAACCTCACCTTATTTGAAAGCTAAGACCTACAAACTGATCAAAGACTTTTCCTTGCGTTGTCGTTGTGATTTTTGGTGTTTGTTTCATGTTTTTGTTGTGTATTTTCAGGGAGATTTTAGATTTGGGTGAAGTGGAAAAAGCGCTCGGTCAGAGGTCAGAGGTCAGAGGTGAATCTGGTAAAGTTTGTTGGATTCCGTCACATTGAAACCTTTGTGAATGCGTTTAAACAGAGTCTGTGTTCCTGCAGAGGAATGACTCACGCCCACTCACTTCCTGTCTCCTGAGCGGCGCCAGTGACATCACAGTGATGTCATCGGGGTCGCGCTCAGGTGAAAGGGGGCGTGGCTCATTGACGGCTCAAGCTTTACTGAGATTTACCTGCCGACAGGCCCCGCCCCCTCAGCTCACACTGACAGGTTAATGTCCTGGCCCCGCCCTTCACCGGAGATTCACCTGAGCCCCGCCCCCTTCACCTGAGGCTCAAGGTGACTCACGGGTTCACGGCCCGATCCACAAAGCTCCACTTCATAAATCAGTGTTATTCATACTACAAATACTACTACTACTACAACTGCTACTACTGCTACTACTAATACTGTTAATATACTACGAGTCATACTACAAATACTACTACTACTACAACTACTTCTACTGCTACTACTAATACTGTTAATATACTACGAGTCATACTACAAATACTACTACTACTACAACTACTTCTACTGCTACTACTAATACTGTTTAATATACTACGAGTCATACTACAAATACTACTACTACTACAACTACTTCTACTGCTACTACTAATACTGTTAATATACTACGAGTCATACTACAAATACTACTACACTACTACTACTTCTACTGCTACTACAATACTGTTAATATACTCTATACTACGAATACATACTACAAATTACTACTACTACTACTAAACGATACTACTATACTACTACTACTACTACTACAATACTACTATTCTACTGCTACTACTAATACTGTTAATATACTACGAGTCATACTACAAATACTACTACTACTACTACTACTACAACTACTACTACTTCTACTGCTACTACTAATACTGTAAATATACTACGAGTCATACTACAAATACTACTACTACTACTACTACTACTACAACTACTGCTACTGCTAATACTGTAAATATACTACGAGTCATACTACAATACTATTACTAATACTACAACTGTTTCTACTGCTACTACTAATACTGTTAATATACTACGAGTCATACTACAAATACTACTATTACTACTACTACAACTACTTCTACAGCTACTACTAATACTGTAAATATACTACGAGTCGTACTACAATATTACTATTACTACTACGAGGGGAGTCTCTATAGACGGACCAGGGCAGAGGGAGTCCCTATAGACGGACTCTCTATAGACGGCTAACCCTAACTCTTAATGAACTTCTGCGACGTCCATATCCAGTCTTGTTCTGATGATGGGAGAGTGTGACCACTGCACAAAGCCATCTCCAGCACATTCTGAGGCCGGGCCTGAGGAGGCTCCTCCCCCTAAGGCCTGAGGAGGCTCCTCCTCCTGAGGCCTGAGGAGGCTCCTCCCCCTGAGGCCTGAGGAGGCTCCTCCCCCTGAAGAGGCTCCTCCCCCTGAAGAGGCTCCTCCCCCTGAGGCCTGAGGAGGCTCCTCAGCATCAAGAAACCAAGCTCTGATTTTCCCTACTGTCCCTACCAAATAAACCAATAAATAAATAATTCAACTAAAAATAACAATAAAACTATTAACGAGCTCTTTTGTTATTTAATATCAAATATAATAATATTTAATATTCGCGGATTACAAATGATTTGTTTGAATCTGTCAGAAACGTCTGTTTAAATGAATTGTTTTTGTTCTAAAAGGCTTTGAAACATTAAAACTGTAAAAAATATGATGAATCTGAAATGATTTAAATAATCATGGTTTTGTTAAACTGTATTTTATTTTATTTTCAGGAACTAGAGGAAAAGGTTCACGTCAGGGTTCAGTGGCCTCCTGTGAAGAAGAGGAGGAGATGAAGAAGATGATGAAGATAATAGAGTTTTCTCTCGGCCTGAGCCCGGACTCTGCAGAGACTCGTTTTAATCAAAGTCATTTCGGAGCGACTGTGGGGCGCGTGCGCGTGTGCGTGTGCGTGCGCGTGTGCGTGCGCGGAGGAGGGGGGAGGAGGGGGGGGGGAGGAGGGGGCGGGGTCACAGTCTCGCTCTCAGTCCCGCTCAGACTCAGACCTGGCTCAGACCTGGCGAGGAGCTGGTCCCGGGTCAGACTCAGTCCTGGACTCGGATTAAACTTTGTTTGGATCGAACCCGGGCGCGTGCGCGATGCTCGGGGCCGTGAAGATGGAAGGGCACGAGGCTCAGGACTGGAGCACGAGCTTCTACAGCGACGAGGTGAGACCCGGACCAGACCCGGACCAAAACAAGCTCCAGGTTTTTCTGTTTTAAAGTCACTTTGGTTCAGTGACTCTTAGTTATAGATTTATTTATCAATGAAATGACTTTTATTAAAATAATAAAAAGAGTCACAGAGCGAGGAGGGAAACATAACAAACCTGCGGTCACTTATTAAAGTTATGTTTCTGTTCACTCATAATTAAAAAGAAATGCTTCGGACTCATAAATGTTAAACTTCCTCCTGTTTGTTCTTGTGGAAAGTCGTGTTGTTGTGACTTGTTTCTAGAGAAATATTCTGCGCCTGAACAAAAGACCAAAATATAAATATAATAATACAAAATATAAATATGACTAAAATAATCAAGAGTTTGTTTTATTCCATTTATGTAACAAATGAAAATCTGCAGAAACAACAAATGATTTCATTCAAATAAATCATTGACCTAAAGGCAGAAATAACTATAGCTATAGTAATAATAATAATAATCATCATAATAATATGAATAATAGTAACAATAATCCTCATAACGAGTTTAAATAAATGCAGGTGATTTATGTTCAAGTTCATCGCGGCCTAAACTCGTGTGTAAAAAGCACATGTTTAATAATGATTCATAAATATGAGCACGTTTGTTTTATGAATTATTAATAAATATGAGCTTATTCTGCTGTAAATACAGTTAATAATAAAAGAAGAAATCATGTGTTTTTGGAGGTTCAGATAAAAACAGAAAACTTTCAACAAAACCGTCCGTGCGTTAAACGGTTTATAATTATACAATATAAATATAATTCATATTATATTAGCCTATAATATTATATTAGCCTATAATATTATATTAGCCTATAATATTATATTAGCCTATAATATTATATTAGCCTATAATATTATATTATATTAGCCTATAATATCCTATAGATCATTTACTGCCTGTTCATTAATTATTAAAGAGTCAAACGAGTCATTCAGTACAAATATAAAATCTTATTATATTATACAGGCCATAACTTTATTCATTTATATAAAACATTATTAAAGTCCTGACTCCGTCACTCACTTTAATTAAACCAAGAAGAAAAACCCGTAAATACACACAGGCCTAACCCGAACCAAACCCGAACTAAACCCGAACCAAACCCGAACTAAACCCGAACTAAACCATTAACCAAACCCGAGCCCGACTTCCGCTCATTATTCTGATTGTCTTAAAGTCCACCGCAGCTTTTCTCTTTAACTCCAGGGTTTGAGCTCTGTTTAAATGTTTAAATGTTTAAATGTTTAAATGTTTAAATGTTTAAAAGTTTAAATGTTTAAATGTTTAAAAGTTTAAATGTTTAAATGTTTAAAAGTTTAAATGTTTAAATGTTTAAATGTTTAAATGTTTAAAAGTTTAAATGTTTAAATGTTTAAATGTTTAAAAGTTTAAATGTTTAAAAGTTTAAATGTTTAAAAGTTTAAATGTTTAAATGTTTAAAAGTTTAAATGTCAGCTCTAAATAACATTGTTATTATTTGACTGTCGGCTTTAGGGCTGAACTCAGAGACAAAGAGCGAGACCTCCTGCTCCTTTTATTAATAATCTACTAATAATCTATTAATCTACTAATAATCTATTAATCTACTAATAATCTATTAGTCCACTAATAATCTATTAGTCCACTAATAATCTATTAGTCCACTAATAATCTTCTACAATCTACTAATAATCTACTTACATTTCATTTGCTTAAATAATAACAGTATCAGTCACTGTTTGATGAGATGAATCAGTCTCAAATCAGAATAAACCCATCGCCTTATGTCGGTGATTCTCCCCCGGCCTCAGCCCTCTCTCGGCCCCGTGGCTCCGCGGCCTCCGCGCGCTCTCCTCCGGCCTCAGCGCGCTCTCCCCCGGCCTCCGTGCGCTCTCCTCCGGCCTCAGTTCGGCCTCAGCGCGCTCTCCCCCGGCCTCCGTGCGCTCTCCTCCGGCCTCAGTTCGGCCTCAGCGCGCTCTCCCGCGGCCTCCGCGCGCTCTCCTTCGGCCTCAGTTCGCTCTCCCCCGGCCTCCGCGCGCTCTCTTCCGGGCTCAGCGCGCTCTCCTCCGGCCTCAGTTCGCTCTCCCCCGGCCTCGGCGCGCTCTCCCCCGGCCTCCGCGCGCTCTCCTCCGGCCTCCGCGCGCTCTCCCCCGGCCTCAGCGCGCTCTCCTCCGGCCTCAGTTCGCCCTCCCCCGGCCTCACCCCTCTCTCCCCCGGCCTCAGCCCTCTCTGTCCGCGGCCTCGTCTGACCGTGAGGAGGAAATAGTCATTTTTCTCCAGCGCTTTTGCGTCGGCTCAAAGCGCTTCCGTCACACGTGGGGAAGTGTTTTGCCCAAGGACACAACGACAGTGTGTCAGCCCCCAGTCTTTACCCTCACAGATACTTTATCTGTCAGAAATACTCGAGTAAATCATCAAATAAATAGTGACGTCATCGTAGGTTCATTATTAAAGATGAGGTTAATGACCTCAGGCCACGAGCTGCTCTCAGTCGTCCAGGGTTAGTGTCACTGCAGTGAGAAGGACGCAAGAATAAAAGACATCTTTTAAAGGAACAGGCCAGTGTTTCCATACAGAGATCTGTTCTTACCTTAGACGAGTTCATCTGTACCTGTCTGGTCTTCAGTCACGTAAACACAGCACAGACGGCGTTAGCATTTAGCCTCTCTCTTCTCCTCTATAGCTCCAAACCAGGTGAAGATAGAAGCTACCAAACTCTTCCACGTTTTCCCTATTTAAATATGGTTACGTGAAGTGTTACACTATAAAGTATAATTACACACAATTAAACAATGTGGATTTTCTAAGCGGATAAAAAGGGGAACTATATTGTAAGCAGCCGTCTGTGCTGTGTTTACGTGACTGAAGACCAGACAGGTACAGATGAACTCGTCTAAGCTCAGGTAAGAACAGATCTCAGTATGGAAAACACTGGCCTGTTCCTTTAAACCCAAACCAAACCAGACCAGACCAGACCAGACCAGACCAGACCAGACCAGACCAGACCAGACCGGCCCCGAGCCCCGGGCCTCTGTCCACTTTCATTTACTTTACTTTAACAAATACACTGGTTATTATTATTGTTGTTATTTATTATTATTGTTAATATTGAACTGATTTACAAACAGCTAAAGTAACAAAGATCAGATTATTAATGAACGAGTGAAACAGAAGCTCTTTGTTTCATTTTTCAACCACAGCCACAGAAAGGTACTGGAGCATCAAATAAGAGTTAAGGACCTCAGGAGCGAAGCAGCTCTGACCCGGCCCAGACCTGGCCCAGACGCGGCTCTGACCCGGCCCAGACCTGGTCCTGACCCGGCTCTGACCCGGCCCAGACATGGTCCTGACCCGGCTCGGACCCGACTCTGACCCGGTCCAGACCTTGCCCAGACCCGGCTCTGACCCGGCCCAGACCTGGTCCTGACCCGGCTCTGACCCGGCCCAGACATGGCCCAGACCTGGTCCTGACCCGGCTCTGACCCGGCCCAGACATGGCCCAGACCCGGCTCTGACCCGGCTCTGACCTGGTCCTGACCCGGCTCTGACCCGGCCCAGACATGGCCCAGACCCGGCTCTGACCTGGCCCAGACATGGCCCAGACCCGGCTCTGACCCGGCCCAGACATGGCCCAGACCTGGCCCAGACTGGCTGCGATTTTTGGCTGGTTGGTACATCAATCATCTTAACCCTGGCCTTGCCCTATAGCCACTAACATTAAAGGCCCTATACCTGATATTTGATTACAAAGAATGAAAGAGGAAACCACTAAATGAACATGTTAGTTGTTAGTTCTGTTCCAAACTACCTATTTATAGTATTCCAATTCTTCACAGCAATGAGTTTACCGGTATATTTCACAACTGACAGGATCACTTTGACAGAAATCCAAGAAAACTCGCCTGCAATTTATTATACTAAATGTATTATACTAAATGTATTATACTAAATGTATTATACTAAATGTATTATACTAAATGTATTATACTAAACAAAACTAATTTCGCTCCACAGGCAACACAATATAAGGGTTAGTGATTTAAGGTGAGGGGCGGGTGCTTAATAAAAAAATACGTCTCTGATTGGATGAAGATTAAACACTGTACCAACTTATCCTACGGAAAAAAAATTACGACCCGGCCCAGACACGGCCCAAAACCCGGCCCTGACCCAGCGCTGTTCTTATTTTGAATAATAATAATCATAAAATAATCGGCCCATTGTAATAAGAGGCTGGTGTTAAAAATAGTCTGATATTAATAATAATAATAATAATAATAATAATAATGGGCTGATATTAAAAAGCTGCATAATAAAAAGGATCTGTTTCAGAATCGAGTTCATTCTGAAAAAGGTCAAACGACAAAAACAGAAATGAGAAAAGTATTTTTAATAAAAACATGTTTTTACTGAAATAAAGCGACGCTTTATTAAACGGGTTATTAATAAAAGACGGAGCGGAGTTAACCCTCACTGTCCCAGAGTTAACCCTCACCTCCCAGACCCTCACCGTCCCGATTACCCTCTGTCCCAGAGTTAACCCTCACCGTCCCAGAGTTAACCCTCACCGTCCCAGAGTTAACCTCACCGTCCCAGAGTTAACCCTCACTGTCCCAGAGTTAACCCTCACCGTCCAGAGTTAATCCTCACCGTCCCAGAGTTAAACCTCACCGTCCCAGAGTTAACCCTCACCGTCCCAGAGTTAACCTCACCGTCCAGAGTTACCCTCACCGTCCCAGAGTTAACCCTCACCGTCCCAGAGTTAACCCTCACCGTCCCAGAGTTAATCCTCACCGTCCAGAGTTAAACCTCACCGTCCCAGATTAACCCTCCCGTCCAAGTTAACCCTCCCGTCCCAGAGTACCCCCCCCAATTACCCTCCCGTCCCAGAGTTAACCCTCACCGCCCCCCCCCCCCCCCCCCCCCCTCACCGTCCAGAGTTAACCCTCACCGTCCCAGAGCCTCACCTCCCAGAGTTAACCCTCACCGTCCCAGAGTTACCCTCACCGTCCCAGAGTTAACCCTCACCGTCCCAGAGTTAAACCCTCACCGTCCCAGAGTTAACCCTCACCGTCCCAGAGTTAACCTCACCGTCCCAGAGTTAAACCCTCACCGTCCCAGAGTTCCCCCCCCCCCACCGTCCAGAGTAACCCTCACCGTCCCAGAGTTAACCCTCACCGTCCAGAGTTAACCTCACCGTCCCAGAGTTAACCCTCACCGTCCCAGAGTTAACCCTCACCGTCCCAGAGTTAACCTCACCGTCCCAGAGTTAACCCTCACCGTCCCAGAGTTAACCCTCACCGTCCCAGAGTTAAACCCTCACCGTCCCAGAGTTAACCCTCACCGTCCCAGACCCCACCGTCCCAGAGTTAACCTACCGTCCCGAGTTAACCCTACCGTCCCAGAGTTAACCCTCACCGTCCAGAGTTAACCCTCACCGTCCCAGAGTTAAACCCTCACCGTCCCAGAGTTAACCCTCACCGTCCCAGAGTTAACCCTCACCGTCCCAGAGTTAACCCTCACCGTCCCAGAGTTAACCCTCACCGTCCCAGAGTTAACCTCACCGTCCCAGACCTCACGTCCAGAGTAACCCTCACCGTCCCAGAGTTAAACCTCACCGTCCCAGAGTTAAACCTCACCGTCCCAGAGTTAACCCTCACCGTCCCAGAGTTAACCCTCACCGTCCCAGAGTTAACCCTCACCGTCCCAGAGTTAACCCTCACCGTCCCAGAGTTAACCCTCACCGTCCCAGAGTTAACCCTCACCGTCCCAGAGTTAACCCTCACCGTCCCAGAGTTAACCCTCACCGTCCCAGAGTTAACCCTCACCGTCCCAGAGTTAACCCTCACCGTCCCAGAGTTAACCCTCACCGTCCCAGAGTTAACCCTCACCGTCCAGAGTAACCCTCACCGTCCCAGAGTTAACCCTCACCGTCCCAGAGTTAAACCTCACCGTCCCAGAGTTAACCCTCACCGTCCCAGATTAACCCTCACCGTCCCAGAGTTAACCCTCACCGTCCCAGAGTTAACCTCACCGTCCCAGAGTAACCCTCACCGTCCCAGAGTTAACCTCACCGTCCCAGAGTTAACCCTCACCGTCCCAGAGTTAACCCTCACCGTCCCAGAGTTAACCTCACCGTCCCAGAGTTAACCCTCACCGTTCCCAGAGTTAACCCCTCACCGTCCCAGAGTTAAACCTCACCGTCCCAGAGTTAACCCTCACCGTCCCAGAGTTAACCCTCACCGTCCCAGAGTTAACCCTCACCGTCCCAGAGTTACCCTCACCGTCCCAGAGTTAACCCTCACCGTCCCAGAGTTAACCCTCACCGTCCCCAGAGTTAACCCTCACCGTCCCAGAGTTAAACCTCACCGTCCCAGAGTTAACCTCACCGTCCCAGAGTTAACCCTCACCGTCCCAGACCCTCACCGTCCCAGAGTTAAACCTCACCGTCCCAGAGTTAAACCCTCACCGTCCCAGAGTTAAACCTCACCGTTCCCAGAGTTAACCCTCACCGTCCCAGAGTTAAACCCTCACCGTCCCAGAGTTAAACCTCACCGTCCCAGAGTTAACCCTCACCGTCCCAGAGTTAACCCTCACCGTCCAGAGTTAACCCTCACCGTCCCAGAGTTAACCTCACCGTCCCAGAGTTAACCCTCACCGTCCCAGAGTTAAACCTCACCGTCCCAGAGTTAACCCCTCCACCCCGTCCCAGAGTTAACCCTCACCGTCCCAGAGTTAACCTCACCGTCCCAGAGTTAAACCTCACCGTCCCAGAGTTAACCCTCACCGTCCCAGAGTTAACCCTCACCGTCCCAGAGTTAACCCTCACCGTCCCAAGACCCTCACCGTCCCAGAGTTAAACCTCACCGTCCCAGAGTTAACCTCACCGTCCCAGAGTAAACCTCACCGTCCCAGAGTTAACCTCACCGTCCCAGAGTTAACCCTCACCGTCCCAGAGTTAACCCTCACCGTCCCAGAGTTAAACCTCACCGTCCCAGAGTTAAACCTCACCGTCCAGAGTTAAACCCTCACCGTCCCAGAGTTAAACCTCACCGTCCCAGAGTTAAACCCCACCCTCACCGTCCCAGAGTTAACCCTCACCGTCCCAGAGTTAAACCTCACCGTCCCAGAGTTAACCCTCACCGTCCCAGAGTTAACCTCACCGTCCCAGAGTTAAACCCTCACCGTCCCAGAGTTAACCTCACCGTCCCAGAGTTAACCTCACCGTCCCAGAGAACCCTCACCGTCCCAGAGTTAACCTCACCGTCCCAGAGTTAACCTCACCGTCCCAGATACCCTCACCGTCCCAGAGTTAAACCTCACCGTCCAGTAACCTCACCGTCCCAGAGTTAAACCCTCACCGTCCCAGAGTTAAACCTCACCGTCCCAGAGTTAACCCTCACCGTCCAGAGTTAAACCTCACCGTCCCAGAGTTAACCTCACCGTCCCAGAGTTAACCTCACCGTCCCAGTTACCCTCACCGTCCCAGAGTTAAACCTCACCGTCCCAGAGTTAACCCTCACCGTCCCAGAGTTAACCCTCACCGTCCCAGAGTTAACCTCACCGTCCCAGAGTTAAACCTCACCGTCCCAGAGTTAAACCTCACCGTCCCAGAGTTAAACCTCAGCCACCGTCCCAGAGTTAAACCTCACCGTCCCAGAGTTAACCCTCACCGTCCCAGAGTTAAACCTCACCGTCCCAGAGTTAACCTCACCGTCCCAGAGTTAAACCTCACCGTCCCAGATCCCAGAGTTAAACCTCACCGTTCCCAGAGTTAAACCTCACCGTCCCAGAGGTTAAACCTCACCGTCCCAGAGTTAAACCTCACCGTCCCCAGAGTTAAACCTCACCGTCCCCAGGTTAACCCTCACCGTCCCAGAGTTAAACCTCACCGTCCCAGAGTCTATGGCAAAAGTCTAGTTTTATTCGAACGAAATCAACAATTGCAGTCACAAAATGTCAGTATATAGTGTAAATGTAAACATCTTTAAGGGTTAGGGTCCAAACTGCTTATAGTGAGAGACATTATGAGGGTTAGGGTTAGGTTAGGGTTACCCCTCAAGGTGTGAGTCAGTCAGTGACCTCTGAGTCTGAGACACTAAAGTCTGCTCACAGATGGAAGTGCTTCCAAACGTTGTCGTTTCACTTGCAGTATCAGTGTCTCCTGTATCTACAGCATCTACAGTGACTTTACCTCAAAATGCCATATTAGATCATTTTGATCTTCCCATTGAGAATGAATGGGAAAAGTTAAAAGAGTTAATATTAACCTATGTAGACGCTTCGACACACTTTCGAAATGTAAGCAAAGCCGTCCGTACGTATGAAGTGTAGCAAATGCGAGCAGATGAGGATAAACGCGGGTCAAAGCCAGTGAGAACAGCGCGGTACACGAGCAGGGATGCCCCGCCCACTGCTTCATGCACTCAAGTAATCCAATCTACACGTGCGTTCATTTACGCCTTTTTAACCAATCAGGGACTGGGCTCAAAGAGTGAGCACAAGCGTCACCTGTTACCTGCAGCATGGAGGACAAGTTTGATCATGGCGGTTTGCGCTCGGCCTGAGTTGTATGACACGCCTCCTAATTATGACGCTTGCAAAACGTCACCCTCCAGCAAACAGGCGTTTCTCACGAGTGTGAAGCGGCCATGTTCGGCGTCCAATTAGAGGCAGATGGACCGTAGACGCACGTTTGGTCTGAACGCACCTTTAAGGTCTAAAGATCTAAAGGTCTGAAGGTCTAAAACTTTAAAGGTCTAAAGGACTAAAAGTCTCAAGGTCTAAAGGTCTAAAGGTCTAAAATGTACAAAGCAAATGTACTGCCCACTGGAGTCTTTGTTATATATATTTGTGGTGCCTTGATGTGTAGCAGGACCCTGTCCGAACTAAATTTCTCCCAAGGGAGACAAATAAAGTGAAGTGAAGTGAAAATGTCTAAAAGGTCCTGCAGGACATTCCTGTGCTACCTGGTCATGTCTTGAAGCTGAAGGTGTTTGTCTCTGTGTCCAGGTCTACTCCCCGATGTCCAACAGTTTACCCAGCGCTCTGCAGATGACGTCTCTGTCCTCCTCGGTGCCGCTGTCCTCCTCTGGGCCCTTGTCCTCCTCTGCTCATCTGTCCGGCAGCTGCCTGGGCTCCGGCCTCATGACACCCATGTCCCAGATGCCCTCGCAGATGCCCTCTCAGATGTCCGCGCAGATGTCCGGGATGCAGCCCGTGTCCTACATGTCCACGTCCAGCGCTCAGAGCTTTAGTTACTGTGAGGGGCCACAAGGGGGCGCCCTGAGCCCAGCATACGGAGGCTCGTACGGAGCTAACCGTCGCGACGCTAAGTCGTTCCGCCGCAGTTACCCTCACGCCAAGCCGCCGTACTCCTACATCTCCCTCATCACCATGGCGATCCAGCAGGCGCCCAATAAGATGCTGACGCTGTCGGAGATCTACGCCTGGATCATGGAGCTGTTCCCCTTTTACCGCCACAACCAACAGCGCTGGCAGAACTCCATCCGCCATTCGCTGTCCTTCAACGACTGCTTCGTCAAAGTGTCTCGGAGTCCGGAGAAACCGGGCAAAGGCTCGTACTGGACTCTCCACCCCGACTCCGGAAACATGTTTGAGAACGGCTGCTACCTGCGGCGCCAGAAACGCTTCAAATGTGACAAGAAGCTGAAGGCCAACAGCAGCCCCGCCCCCGCCCCCAACACTACCCCTAACACCGCCAACGCCACCCCCGAGCCGCTGCCCTCCCACAATGCACCTCTGGACGCCTTCGACCACCCGTTCTCCATCCACAGCCTGATGTCGCACGGCGCCAACGCAACGGGCTAATGTCGCACGCCGCTAACGGGCTAATGTCGCACGCCGCTAACGCTAACGGGCTAATGTCGCACAGCGCTAACGGGCTAATGTCGCACAGCACTAACGGGCTAATGTCGCACGCCACCAGCGCCAACGGGCTGATGTCACATGGCTCTAACGGGTTTGGCGCCCGCGGCCTGGAGCTCGACTCCAACTACTACAGCGGCGTTTACCCACGGACACTGCTCAACACGTCCTGATCCGACCAATCAGAGGCCAGGACCTACCCGACCAATCACTGACCAGGACATACCCGCCGACAATCACTGACCAGGACATACCCGACCAATCACTGACCAGGACCGACCCGACCAATCACTGACCAGGACATACCCGACCAATCACTGACCAGGACCAACCAATCACTGACCAGGACCGACCCGACCAATCACTGACCAGGACTGATCCGACCAATCACTGACCAGGACCGACCCGACCAATCACTGACCAGGACTGATCCGACCAATCACTGACCAGGACAGACCAATCACTGACCAGGACAGACCAATCACTGACCAGGACTGATCCGACCAATCACTGACCAGGACAGACCAATCACTGACCAGGACTGATCCGAACAATCACTGACCAGGACAGACCAATCACTGACCAGGACTGATCCGACCAATCACTGACCAGGACAGACCAATCACTGACCGGGACTACACCGGGACTACACCGGGACTACACCAGGACTACACCGGGACTACACCAGGACTACACCAGGACTACACCGGGACTAAACCGGGACTAAAGGTGAATGTGAAGCTGCTGCATGACTCTGAAACTGATTTGCTGAGACTGAAGTTTGTAAATGAATTAGACACGCCCTTATTTGGCACTTCCTGATTCTGCACTGTGACAAAACCAGAACACGCCTTTACACCGGCCAATCAGACTGCTGCCTGTTTAATCACTGTGCCACCGCCGCCCCAAAGGACCACGTGAAGAAGATAAGGAATACCAGTGCACAGGTGTTAAAGAGTTTGGTGAGTCATCTTAACCCCTGTGCACTGTGGTAAAGGAGGAAACGAGCCCAGTCCTGTGTTCAGCTCAGATGAACTCTGGTCTCATTATTTCCTCATAATGTTCAGAACATGAGCCTGATGTGGGTCAGATAATGTTCAG